>JAKSZT010050948.1:4879204-4927459 GCA_026826555.1 Tolypeutes matacus
GTCTGTCTATCTATCTATCTATCTATCTATCTATCTATCTATCTATCGCCTATCTATCTTATAAATGTTATGAGATTTTCATAAGAATTGACTCACAGGAATATGGGAATGGACAAATAGGGCAGGCTGCAAGCTGGGAACTCCAATGAAGGTGATCAATGAATTCCTCAGCAGAAGCTGGCTGGCTGAAGTAGAGATAGAAATTCTCCCTACTATTGCTAAATTCATCACTTCTCATATTATGGCTTTCAACTAATTGGATAAGAAATCTCTCCATGTTGAAGGCAAACTTCATATTTGATTGTAGATGTAATCAGCCTTAGATGCAGTCAATTTACTGATGATTTAAATTTATAAAATATCCTCACAGTAACAATCAAGCTAGTGTTTCCTTGACAAATAATTAGACACCATAACCTGGCCAAGTTGACCTATAAACTTAACCATCACGTTCATTCACGCAAAAAATTTTCAAATTCTACGTGTATCATTTTATTGAATGAGTTCTCAAATCCAGTGGATATGAATTTTCCAATAATTTTTTACAAGCTTTCTTTTTCTCTTATATTTCTACCATTGATCATACACATAAAGTAAAGTTATATTTCTTCATATGGCATTTTTGGAAGGCCTGCAATAAGCAAAGTAAAAAGATCAGTTCATTCTTTCATTCTATTTACTAACATGGGTAAAGGAGGGACTCTATAGGATGTTTGGTGTGATTCCTGGTTATCATTTTTAAGAGCTATGTAGGCTTCTGCACATTCCTTAGAGTTTATGTACCTCTGTTTCATCAACTGTGATTATAAGTAATATTAGAACCACCTCTTAGAGTTGTTATGAGGATAAATGACTTAGTATATATAATGGAGTTATAAAATGTACAGCAATACAAGCATTTATACTGCATTTTTACTGCATATAAATGCTAACAATTGCTAATAAATGGTAACAATAACATAAACACTAACAATTGCTAGTAAATATTAAATATTCCATGACTAATAACTCTTTGAAAATATTTTCTAGGTAAACTATTTGTTCTTTTTTTTTTTTATTATGGGTAAAAATCAAAATTCTCACAATACATACAAACATTTGCATAATGATATATAAATATATGTGCATATATGTGTATTTGCTTACAAAATTGTTATTTATATATATATATATATACATATATTTTAAGAGGTGCTTAGATTACCTAAAATATTACACGGAACCCACTGGGATTCCCATGTTGCCCACCTCCCACACTTCCCACCACATCCCTATTTGTTCTTTTTATTTTATGCTCTAGGTCTGCAGTCATGTGTACAATCAGAATCAGTTCTTGTATTTATACAATTTTTAGGGTCCATGTTTTGTTAGAGCTAGATAATAATCATATATTCACAACAATAACATGACAACTAGTTTTGTCTTTTATGTTGAATGAATTATTGGCCAGATATTTTTAAGTATACATGAGTTAATCCTTGTTCTTAATATCCATTTCTTTCTTTTTTACAGAAAGGTTATTTTTGTTAAATTGAAAGTCATAAACCAGGGCACAAATTTAATTGAAATGTGATTCTCACGATTAGAAATATTTAGCCTTAAAAATGGTACTGGGATGCTGCAAATATTTTAGTTCTTTTAAGTGATGTTTATTTAGAAATACATTTGAAGTAGTTTTTCCCTTTACTCCAGAATCCTTAGCAGAGGAGCCTAATGGTTGGGAGCCAGTCTTCGGGAAGAAAATATCACCTTTATTATGCTTTGATTTGGACATTCTCATGGCCTCAAACTGTTGGCTAACAATTTCCCATTGTTTAAAGTCAACCCATTTCATGGTATCTGATTTAATCATCCCAGGAAATTAAAACAGATGTTGGTACCAGAATAGTGGGGTGCTGCTAATGCAAATACCAAAAATGTGAAAATGGTTTTGGAATTTGTTAATGGGTAGAGGTAGAAGAATTGTATGGTGCTTGCCAGAAAAGGCCCCAGGAATATTAATTTACATATAAGCACTTATTTTACTTTTAGCAATTTGAATAGAGTTCCTTTAAGTATTTTCTTGTTATTTTGATATTACCATTCTGAGGTGTGAAAATATGCACAGAAACACACAACTTACTATTGTTAACCATAGTTTTCATCTTTACAAGATAAGTTTAATTGTCTAAAAGCATTATATTTAAAAGAACTCTTTGAAGGATATTTTTTATTATTTTAACCTGTACTGTGAACTAGCAGCTTTTCACAAGAATTTTGTTCTTCTTACTTATTAGCTTATAACCAAATTGTTCCCAATGTTTTAAAATACAATCTACAATATTTCTTTTTTCTTTTAGAGTTTCACTTATCTCCTATTTTCACTTAGACCTTGACTGAACAATAAAAATTGCAGTATATACTCACTGGGATTATCAATTTCTTAGGAAATACTGGTTTCTCCCATGACTTGCTGCTTTTTTAGGGTCCCCTACACTCAGGGTAGGAGGCCCCACACTCTCCAGTCCTTAGAGATAACACAACTCTGGCAGTGTCTGGACTGGAAATGTAGATGTCCAAATGAGGGTCAAGGATTTCAACAGGAAACATTTTCCTGAAAGGTTGTTGGATCCTTAAGGGCTCTTGTTTGGAGTAGGTAAATTGGAGTTTACCCCTAGAAAATCATGAGAGAAAACAGGGTTATTAACACTAGTGGAAGGATAGGATACAGGGGTTTCAAATTTGTCTTCTCCCAAGCCATTTGGAACAGAAGTTTCCATGGATTCAAACAGGGAAGAACAGTTACCATCACAAAGGTGAAGCCAGTTTTGAACTACCGACTAGCAAAGTCAAACTCAATTTAGAATTATCATCACAATAGTGAATCTAGACCAAATCCACCCAGTTATAGCAATATCAGGTGTTATACTTTTGTTGTTATATAATGTACAAATTTAGTAGAGGGAAGGAAAAGAATAGCAGCTATGTACAGCAAGGAAAACAGTAAGATTGACAGGTGATGACTTTTGTTTATTTTTCCAATGAAGAATGTGACTGAAATAAGGATTTTTGTATTGAAGGGCTTCACAGATAATGTAGAGCTGAAAGTCTCCCTGGTTTATAATTTTTATAATTTATAGCAATCTATCTTTTTACTATTATAGGAAATTGGGGACTGGCAGTATTGGTCATTGGGGATTCCAGCTCCACAATCCCATGTGCTGTTTTCTGAGTGTGTTGTCATTTTGGATGCCTGCTATTCTTCAGTTATCACCCTCAAAATATTGGACAATTTCTTGGCAATGGATGCAATGAAAAAATGTTTTAGAGAAATTAGTTCATAACTAAAGTGCATTTTTAGGATTGTGTGAAACTCAAAAGAAGGTGGAGGTTAGTCTATATCTCTGTAGTGAGAAACTAGGCAATAAAATGTCTATTATTTAATACTGTTTACATATCCAAAATATTTCCAAATAAAGCATTGTTCAGTCCTCCAATGCAGTATTTTACAAATGTAAATAAATTGCATCAGCTATATGCCTACTACTGTGTTCAAACTGGTCCATATTAAATATTCATTGATAAACTTATATTGATATCATTAGTTTATGTGTAACTTGATTTTCATTCACTATAATTAGAGATTATGTACTCAGGGTTTGATGGCATCATATAACATCACATTGATATAGTAAGCCTTCAGCTTTTTTAATGAAGTGAATTACTCTTCCTGAATCATTGTAAAAGACCTCCCAAATATTATTATATAAGAAAATAATATGCACTCATATACTCAGATCCATTCTCTGGAGATGGATTTTGCAATGTTTGAGAAAACACCATAGATTTTTATTCCATTATTTCCTACCTATTGCTCAGTCACAGAAAAGGATTGGATTGACTCAGAATATATGCAAAATATTTTGAGGTGATATGGTAATTTTTATTTAGTGTATAATTAAGGCTTTGGATAAATGAATGAAATTATATATTTTTAAGCCTTATTTATTATGCTTTGCTTATTTTTGTTCTAATATTTGTTGACTTGGAGTGATATTAAGAATGAGAATGTTTTCTTTCCATGAAATTTACTATTTCCAGTGTGAAGTTGATATACAATAAAAAATTTCCAGGACCTCAATCTCTAATCATTTATACAAGAATAATTCATATGTCTTAAATGGAAAAACCACATTTGACAGTGTAGTCTGGTTTAAATATACACAAAATTTCTCTAAAAGCAACAACAACAAGTTGAGAATGAGCTTTTACCTATAGTAGGCAATAGTAGGGACCAAATGCTTAACAATGCATCACCAAGTTACCATGAGACTTCAGTTGCCCATCATGAAATGAATGTTGTCTGACCAAGAAGCCATAAAATTGGATGTGTACAACATGGAAGTGGGATATATGAGATAGGGCTTGAGCAGGTCCTGAAGGTACAAGTAAGTTACATGAAGAAGTGGCCTCAATGTCCATGCCCCTCATTCCTACTACATTACTTTTACATCCACAGGAAAGGTTGAGAGATGGGAACATTTTTTTCTAGGATATATACAACTTCAAACCACCACAACACTAACAAATTTAAAATGCCAGATTATCAAAACAAAAATTAAACTTTCCATGAGCCCACATGAAATATGGGGTTGGAAACATCCAATAAATTAGAACACAAGGAGGACATTAGGTTGAGGGAAGCAAGTTGGACCCAAAGGACAAATACTGTATAGCTGAATTATTATGGACTAAATATACTGTATAAACTATTGGGGTTAATTAGAATATAGGTCACCAGAAATAGAATGAGAGTAGTAATTGGGAAGCTAAGGGTTAATCTGTGCAGAATTGGTAAAGGTTTTTCTGTAAATCTTTGGAAATTAATAAAAATGGTCAAAACATATCATAGTGCTTGTAACTAGCATAGCTGTTATATGGGTATGACAGTGGTTGAAAGGGAAAGGCTAAGGTCATGTATATTACTAGAAGGAAAGTTTAAAAATGTAACATTGGACTGTATAACATAGTGAACCCTTAGGTAAAATATGAGTATGGGTAATATTGCATATATAAGACTGCTTTTACAATAATTGCAAATAAAAACAAAGAAATATCAGTAAATAAATATTGTATAAACATATATTTGAAAAGTCATACTAAAGTGATTTTATTTGGTATTGGTATATGATAAGTAAAAATATCTATATAATGATCTTGTCAACTCTTAATTATAGTTTTCAGTAAATTTTCACTTGAAAACAAACTGGGCACTTTTGTGTATTAGCTAAGCAATTAAAACTTTTTTTTTTATTAGTAACTGTAATGTTTCTAAGCTTTCCCACTTTTCTAGCAGTTGAAGTAATTCCATATGGTTTCTTCTATACATTATATCCAATTGCAATAGAATTGAAACTTAAAGACTTATTTTTAGGTTACCTTTCCCAGTTATTAAATTTGTAACAGGCAAATACCCAAATTGATTTACAAGTTCTTAGGCATGGGCAGTGTATTAGTCAGGGTTCTCTAAGGAAACAGAATCAATAGGAGATATCTGTTAATAAGATTTTATATGCATCTCTCACATGACTGTGGGGATGCACAAGTCCACTTTCCAATGGCAGGCTGCAAACCAGGGGCTCAAATAAAAGTCCAGTGAAGGTCTTTGATGAGTTTCTTGGAGTCATTAGCTGCCCAAAGATGAGCTGGGAAATTGTCTCTGAATGCTGAAATCACTTCCCCTTTTAAGCCATTCAACTGATTGGATCACTCATTGCTGACAACAATCTCCCTGATTGATGTAGATGTAACCTGCTATCTATGCAGTAAACTCATGGTGACTAAATTCCATAAATGTCATTGAATTACAATCAGCCCAGTGCTTGATTGAACCAACAACTGGGCACAATTACCTGGCTGAGTTGACACATTAGCCTATCCATCACAGTCCACCCCTTGTCAACTGGGAAACCTTAAATTTTACCTTAAATCATATTTAGTCTCTAAGTAAAAACAATAAGAGACATACATAAATATATATATATATATATATTTCTACCTAACAATGTTCATTTCTCCTGTGTACAACAGGAAATGCATTAATTCCCTACTGTATAGGGTGCAAGTCCTTGGGTAATATTCACTCTTAAACTTGACATCCTTAAATATTATGACATGAAACTAATACAACTTTTCAGATGATATGGGATGAGATTAGAGAAGAAAACAAAGAAATTCATTTTGGGGAGATACAGGCAATATGGCATCAGTTTAAGTGTGGACTCACCACCACTCTTGCAAAAATATGGCTGAGTAGGGGCAAGATCCTGCCTGAGTGAGGTGTTTTGGGAAACCATGGAGCAGGTGGCTTCAGGGCATTGATCTGGAGAGAGCTGGACAAAGAGACAAATTACTCAGTGTAAAACCCTGAGTTTCTTGCACTTGAGGCTGGAAACTGTGGGATGGCTAAGCCCCACTCTCAAGGCAAAGCCCCTGTGAGATCCAAGCCCCACCTCCTAAAGCCACCCCAGTGGGAGACAGCATTCTCCAAGGGTGGGAGGGCTCTGGCAAAGGGTGGAGAAGGGTTTCCCTTTTGTGGGTTTGGTTGCCTGGAACCTGTTTGAGCTTTGAGGGACATACAAGCTGGCACAAGGTGGCACCTGGAAGAAGGGAGAGATGAATATGATGCTGTAGCCTTATTTACCTAACCATTCTGGGATAGAGAAATTTGGTCTGGAAGAGGATAGAGTCAGACAATTGACTAGTCCTATGCTGAAAACTATCAAAATTTCAACTCCCCTAATGGAGGCAGGCAGTAGGAAGTGCTTAATAAGTTTCCAAGAGCTTATTAAGGGTCCCCTGGAAGGAAAGAGTGGTCTGGAAGAAGGTTGAGAGTCACTTTTCTGTAGTGAGTTCAGTCACCAGGGTCCCCTTTGAATTTCAAAAGGGAACTAATCCTGATCAGGATAGGTGATGGGGAATCCCCTCACACAGGCTATTGCATCCTGCTGCCCTGGGACAAAAATCAATAATAGAAACAGGGCAGTGACAGACTCCTAATCAGCAGGAATTTATCCAACTGCAAAGAGTCAAACCTGTCCAAGAGAAAGTGACTCTATTGCTTTCTGAAGAGCTAACCGACAACAAGAAAGTGTAGCTCAGTGGAGGAGTTGCCCCCTTGAATATATGAGGTCCTTAGTTCAATTCCCAGCTCCTCTTAGAATAGTGATCTACTGGGATATCAAACATCCAGCTGATACTATAGGACAGGGAAAACATAGAAATTATTTTTGTATTAACCTCTCTTGGTCTCTTATTTTTCCTAAAAAAAAGGTTACTTTCCATAAAAATTTAACTTAGTTTACTCATTAAAACCTGCTTCAAAACCTGCAGAGGGAAGGCTGCAGGGGAACTGATTTACAGTGGCAGCCTGAGAAGCTCCAGAGGGGCCTAAGAGGGAAGATTGTTCTTCCTTAGTTTTTGTTTGACTGCTTGCTTTTGCGTTTGTTTTGTTATCTTGTTTTTCCTTCCTCTTTCTCCCTGCCTTTTTCTGTCTTTAATTAGGTGCTGCTGGCTTATTTTTTCTTTTTTTTTTTCCTCTTCCTTGAGTTCCCCCTTTATGTATATACCAATTTTGTCTACCAATGTTAACTCTATTCCTCCCTTCATTTTTCTATCTTCTGCTTTCTGTTGTTGTTCTTACATCCCACCTCTCTTTATTTAGTGACAATTTTTCTGGTTTTTATTTCCATTTCATATATTCTTTATTCTCTCTACTAACATTTTTTTTTTGTCCTTTCTTTTCTCTTTCCCTCTCTCCTCATCCTTCTGGCCTTTTAATTCATTCTTTATATTTTTCTATATTTGGTTTCATATTTCATTGTAGGTACTCCACATTTTTTTCCTATTACACTATACTGCTTACATGACTAAAATATTCATTTTACTAAGTCTTATATGGAACCTCATCTAACTTTAACTATTATTATTACTATTATCTTTTTCTTTTCTTACGTCTCTTGCTTTCTCTGGCCCAAGGAAATAGCAAGGATATAGAAAAAGAAGAACCAACTGTTAATAAGAAAACAACCCACACACAAAACAGCAGTTAAATAAACCCCTAGGGTAGAGAGAGAAGCTAATCAACTGAATAAACAAATCATATGAAAATATGATCAGACAGCAACAAAAAATTACAAGCCATGCCAAGAAACAGGAAGATATGGTCCAGTCCAAAGAATAAAGCTAAAACCAGGAAGAGATGCAGAACATTGAAAAATTAATCGAAGTTGTCCAAAGAAATTGCATGGACCAACTTAATGAAGTGAAGGAAGAGATTAATGATATTAAGAAGACACTGGGAGAACATACTAAGGGAATTGGAAACATACATAAAAAGATGATGGATATGATGGTGATGAATGGCACAATCCAAGAAATCAAACAGACACTGGAAACACATCACAGCAGATGTGAACAGGCAGAGGAAAGAATTATCAATTTGGAAGGCAGTATATCTGAAATCAGATAGTAGAACAGATAGATAAAAAGATAGAAAAAATCCAACAGGGACTTAGTGATTTGAATGACAACATAAAATGCACAAACATATGCATTATATGCATCCCAGAAGGAGAAGAGAAGAGAAAGGGGACAGAAGAAGTGTTGGAGGGAATAAAGGTTGAAAACTTCTCAATCCTTCTGAGGGAGATGGATGTACATATCCAGGAAGCACATACCACACAGAGTATAAATACCAACAGTCTTACTCCAAGACATGTACTTGTCCAACTGTCCAATGCTCAAGACAAAGAGAATATACTGAAAACAGCAAGAGAAAAGAGAACTATCACATACAAGGGAAGCTCAATAAGGTTAAGTGCCGATTTCTTATCTGAAACCATGGAGGCAAGAAAGCAGTGGTATGACATAGTTAAGGTACTAGAAGGAAAAAACTTTCAGCCAAGATTTCTCTATCCAGAAAAGCTGGCATTAAAAAATAATGGATAGTTCAACATATTCAAAGAGAAATAGAAATTAAGAGAGTATACCAATAAGAAACCTGCCATTCAAGAAATATTAAAGGGAGTGCTGCATGTTGAAAGGAAAAACAGGAGAAAGAGACTTGGAGGAGAGTGTAAGAACAACTAAAAAGACAAGAAGAGGAATAAAAATCACATATGACTTACATAAACCCAAAGAAAATATAGCTAATATAAGTAATTCCTTGATAGTAATAACACTGAAGGTTAATGGATTAAACTCTACGTGAAGAGAGACAGATTGGCAGAATAGATAAGGAAATATGACCCATCTATATGCTGTCTACAAGAAACCCAACTTAGACTCAAGGACTCAAGGAGGCTGAAAGTTAATGGCTGGAAAACAATCTTACAAGCAAACAATAACCAAAAAACTGTGGGAGTAGCTATATTAATGTATTAGTCAACCAAAGGGGTGCTAATGTAAAATACCCAAAATGGGTTGGTCTTTATAAAGGGTATTTATTTGGGGTAGAAGCCCACAGATACCAGGTAATAAAGCTTTAAGTTTCTTCTCTCACCACAGTCCATTGCCACATGTTAGAGCAAGACAGCTGCCGACATTTGCCAAGGATCAGGCTTCTTGAGTTCCTCTCTTCCTTGGGCTACATTTCTCTCCAGGCTTAGCTCCTGTTTCCTCCACAAGGTCAGCTGTAGATGATCAAGTGAATGGCTCGCTTCTCTTCTCCTGGGGCCTTCTTTTCAACATCAAAACAGCTTCTCAAAAACAGCTTCCAAAACTGCTTCAACTCTGTTCTTTGCCTTGCCTTTTATATTTGATTTCCCCTCCCACCAAGGGGTGGGGCTCAATGCCCTACTGACATGGCCCAGTCAACACCCTAATCATAACTTAATCATGCCCAGATTAACAGATCAGTTTACGAGCACGATCCAATTATATTTTTGGAATTCATAATTACATCAAATTCCCCAATGGTTACAATTAATATCAGACAAAATTGGCTTTAAATGCAAAACTATTGTAAGAGACAAAACACACACACACAGTATATTAGTAAAATGGATAATCTTTCAAGAAGAAATAACAATCATAAACATTTATGTACCTAACCAGGGCACCTCAAAATACACAAGATAAGCACTAAAAAACTAAGTGGAGAAATAGATGCCTCTGCAATTACAGTTTAATAATTATGATTTACCATTATCTTTAATACACCATTATCACCATTAGACAGAACATCTTGATGGAGCAGAGAGTCAATAAAGAAGCAAAGACCTTGAATAATACATTAGAGGATCTGGACCTAATACAGAACACTACATCCAAATACATTGGGATATAACTAAAGATGTAAATGACTTATACACAGAAACCCACACAATACTGTTAAAGAAATCAAAGAAGACTTAAAGAAATGGAAGAATATTCCCTGTTCATGAATAGGAAGACTAAACATTATAAAGATGTCTATCTTACCCAAACTAACTTAGAGATTTAATGCAATCCCAGAGAATAACAACACAGCATTTTTTACTAAGTTGGAAAAACTATGAAATTTATTTGGAAAGTCAGGAGGCTCCAAATAGTCAAAGACATATGGAAAAAGAGAAATGAAATCAGAGGAATCACATTACCTGACTTTAAAACATACTACAAAGCTATAGTTGTCAAAACTGCATGGTATTGGCACAAGGATACACATATTGACCAGTGGAACTGAGTTGAGAGTTCTGATATAGATCCTCACATATACAGTCATCTGATATTCAACAAGGCCACCAAGCCCTCTCAACTGAGAGAAAATGGCCTCTTCAACAAATGGTATTTGAAGAACTGGGTATCCATATCCAAAAGAATGAGAGAGGAACACCACCTCACACCTTACACAAAAATTAAGTCAAGATGTATTAAAGATCGAAATATAAGAGCTAACACCATAAAGCCTTGGAAGATAATGTAGGGAAGCATCTACAGGATCTTGTATTAGGAAGTGGCTTCATGAACTTCACACCCAAAGCATGAGCAGTGAAAGAAAAAATAGAAAAATGGGACCTCCTCAAAATTAAAACCTTTTGCATGTCAAAGGAGTTTGTTCCAAAAACTGAAAAGACAGCATACCCAATGGGAGAAAATATTTGGTAACCATATATCTGATATCCAGATATATGAGCCTAATATCCAGCATATATAAAGAAATCCTATATCTCAAAAATAAAAGACAAACAACCCATTTAAAAATAGTCATGTGATTTGAACAGACACTTACCCAAACAAGAAATACAAATGACTAAAAAGCACATGAAAAGATGCTCAACACCACTAGGTATTAGAGAAATGCAAATCAAAACTACAATGAGATATCATCTTACAACCATTAAACTGGTGATCATTAAAAAAACAGAGGATTACAAGTGTTGGAGAGGAGGTGGAGGAATAGGAACACTCATCCATTGCTGGTGGAAATGTAGAATGGTCCAGCCATTGTGGAGGATAGCCTGGTGGTTCCTCAAAAAACTAACTATAGATCTGCCATATGATCAAGCAATTCCACTGCTGAGTATATACTCAGAAGAATTGAAAGCAAGGACACAAACAAATATATGCACACTAATAATATTCATAACAGCAGTATTCACTATTCCCAAAAGTTGGAATCAACCCAAATGCCCATTAATAGATGAATGGATAAACAAAATGTCATACATACATACAATGGAATATTACTCAGCTTTAAAAGGAATAAAGAACTGACACATGGGATAAGATGAATGAATCTTGAGGCCCTTATGTGGAGTGAAACAAGCCAGTTATTGAAGGACAAATATTACATGAACTTTCTGATATGAACTAAGCAAATTGAGGTGACTCAGAGAGCTAGACACTCAAAGATAGGTTTACAGGAAATAGGGAAAATAAGGTTGTGAGGCAATGCCCATATGGGCAAAATCTATAATAAGATGGAAGTAAGTTGTTGTGTACTGAAGGGATATGACAGGGGTGTAGGGATGCTGTTGGGTTGGGTGGTGCAAATTTGACAGGGGCCTGAGGCTGGGTTGTACAGCTCATTGAACAGGGGGGAGGGTTGGCAGAGGGAGCAGGTAAACACTGGGGATTGGTGGGTATGTGGATGAAACTACAATGTTGAGAGAATTCTTTTGGCAATATGACAAGGAAGGGTTACTGATTCATGGTGTTGAATGGAGGGCATTCGGGACAGGGCACATCTGGGGCAGTCTTCTAGAGAATGTATGTGTGTGATCGTTTTGTCATAGTGTGTTGTATTACTGGAGGGAGACCCACATAATGAGTGGGAAGGAGTTGGACTCCCATCCTGGGGAAGCCCAATATGTTCTCAGAGGGAAGGGTGTCTCTCAAGAACATGGGCATTTCCTAATAGGGGAAGACAAACTAGTGTGTGAAGCCCTCAGCATTGTAGCAAATACCTATGAATCTTGTCCTTCAAGGAGTGAAGCCTCATTGTCGCCATGGGTGTTAAGGGGAGATGGAAGAAGGGGTATTTAGGGGGCAATGGAAGTATTTTGCATGATCCTGCAATGATGGATACAGGCCATGTTAAATTTCATAAAAAATTTATAAAAGTTCATGTTCTAAAATGTAAGCCATAACGTAAACCATTGACCATAGTTAGTAGGTATGTTTCAATATTTGTACATCAGCTGTAAAAAATGTACCATCCATATGTAAAAAGGTTATTAATAGGGAAGGGGAAAGGGGGGGTATGTTGAGTATATGGGAGTCCCCTATATTCTTTATGTGGCTTTACTCTGACCCAAAACTACTTTGAAGGCAAAATGAAAAAAAGTAAGACACTGGGGAAGAAATGGAAGAAAATGCCACTGTACATACAGGACAACAGATGAAAGGCCAAACATCAAAAAAAATTTATTTTAATTTTTTCATTTTTTTAAATACTGTATGTTTTTACATTTATTTTAGTTTTAGTTTCTCTAAATTAATATATATTTTATTTCTTATGTTTAAACCTATCATCATTATTTCATTTTCCTATTAGTTGAATTTGGCAATATTCTTGGCTTCATATTTGAAGAAGTTTGGATCACAGAAGGGTTACAATGATGGCGGGGATGACCAATTGAGGTGTCAGTGATGGGGGACACATGGAAGGAAGTTCACCTGGACATATATATGTATAAGGTATATAAATATGTTTAAATGTTCATGGGGCATTGCCACAGTTGGTAGAGATTCACACAACTGAATGATTATTGAATCCCCATCCTGGGAAGCCCTGCCACATTCTCTAATGGAATAGCAACAACCCCCCATGTACAGGGGCAATGACTACTTAAGGATGGTCCACTTATGGGCCCTTGATATTGATGACTATGTTTATGAGCCTTTTGTTTTTGAATTTGCAACTTAGTATAGTGTTATAAGGTGCCTAAGAGTTACCTCTTGAGAGCCTCCATGTTGCTCAAATGTGGTCTCTCTCTAAGCCAAACACAATATATAAATGCATTACCTTCCCCCCAGCAAGGGACATCACTCTCAGGGATGAGTCTCTCTGGCACCAAAGGATTACTACCAAAGCACCAGCTGGTAATACAACTAGAAAAAGTTCTTTAATAAAAATGGGAAAAGGTCAAGATAAATGAGTTTATATGGCTAAGAGACTTCAAAGTGAGTTGGGAGGTCATCAGAGAGCTAATGCTTATGCATATCTCAGCAGGATCTCATAGATGGCCAAAGTAGATACTACCTCAAACAATGGGGCTCCTGAGGGCTCCAGAGACACCCAGGTCCTATGGTCATGGCAGAGAGCTCCAGAGATTGGTGCCTGCCAGCAGGCCCTACATTGGAGATTGTGCTCCTGAGGGTGACAGAATTGGACTCAGGTGTGACTTCTCTACACATTCCTCTACTTTCCCTTTTATTTGAACCTATAGTTGGTGCTGGAGTTGGTAGGTGTATATCCAAGAGACATGAATCTCTGGGCTGCCCTTGTGCCAGCTGGGCCCTGAGCCCAGCAGAGTGACAAAACCTACTTGCCAGTTCATTGGACTCACCCAAGACAACAAAGAAGGAGTTGAGGATGGACAACCACCACAACTGAGAGGGTCTACAGCTGCAAGCAAGAGAGTCCCATCCATCAACCATATGGGATTGAAGTCCCCTCTCATTTAGAGGTGGGCTGGACATCACCATCCCAGAATCCTCAGGATTGGGTAATAAAATATGGACTGGAGTAGACTTACTGGTATTCTACTATAGACTTGTGATTCTAGCAATGGAAGAAATTATATCATTGATGTGGAGACAGTGCCTACTGGAGGTGCTGAAGTCAAAGAGAGGAAAAAAGAGGTGTAATATTGGGGCACTTTCTGGACTTGGAATTGATGTGAATGACATTGCAATGACAGATACAGGCCATTATATGTCCTGCCATAACCTATAGAATTGAGTGGGAAAGAGTGTAAACTGCAATGTAAACAATAATCCATGCTTAGTGGCAATGTGTTCATCAATTGCAATTAATGAAAGAAGTTGTTAATGTGGGGATTTGGGGAGGTCTGGGGATTGGAGTATATGGGAATCTCTTATAATTTTTTAATGTAGCATTTTAAGTATTCTAAGTATCTTTTTAAAATAAATAAAAAATATATTTAAAAAGTATGTCCCAACTATATGATATCTATATGAAGTAAGAAAATAATAAAAAGATGTACAGAAAACAGCCAGGGGCCACTGGCACAACCTCACCCACGGCAGTGGAGAAAGTGAGGCTCATTTAAGACACAGTAGCCTCACATGTTTACTGAAATGCAGCTCCTCCCCAAGAAAAGGGTAAGATTCAGCCAGGCACTTACTGTGGCTTTTGCATAGCACATTCAGAGTATGAGCTCCAGCTTCACCCAGGACAGAAAGCAGCCCATGGTCTCTGTTTCAGCTTCACCCAATGTAGGAGAGGAAGAGGGGCAGATTTACAGACATGGTAACTTCTCACTGTGGTGAGGAAAAATTTGCTGAAGGGAGGCTCTTTCCCAAGAAAAGAAGGGGTCACAAAACAGAGAAGTTGAAGCTTTTGAATAGAGAATTCAGATCCCTGGGTCTGGGATCTGAGCATTAGTTTCAGCCTACCCAGCCCAAAAGCAGCTAGCAGGCTGTGTTGCAAACATACTGCATTAAGAGTGGAGTGAGTTGAAAATAAACACACAGTACTACCTGTGACAGTTTGAGAATATGCTTGTGAATCCAAAAAGTATAAAGATTATGTTTATAAACTTATCTATTCCTCTGGATGTGACACCCTTTGATTGTTTTAAATTCAGTGAAGGGTTACTGATTAAGTTTACTTGATAAAATTGAGAGCTTTTGATTTGAACACATCAGTAAGGTGTGTCTCAGTTTGAGTCACCACCAACTTGGCTGGCTGATGTAAATGGACACTCACTCAAGAAGACACACAGAAGAGAGAAGTTTGTCTTTTGATCCTGTCATATAACAGAAAGAAGAAGGTTCAAACAGCTAAGGCCCTGGGAGAGATGGGCTATTTGCCTGCTAGATTACAGCTGACCCTGGAAAGAGAACTAAGAATGATATAGAAGGTTCAGAAAGAAATGAGCCCTATGCCATGAGAGAGACGAAGCCCTGAGAGACAAGCCCTAAACCAGGCTGCAACTGAGAGAGAGGAAACTCAGAAAGGAGAAGCCTGAACCCTCACAGAGATCAGTGAACATCTTTTTTCAACACGTGGCAACTGACTTTGGTGAGAAAGCAACTTTGAGTTGGATTGTTTAGGGCCTTGTAATTGTAAACTTTTACCACAGATATATACACTTTATAAAACCCAACAGATTTCTGGTACTTTGCATAAGTACCCTTTTAGCAGCCTAATAGAATTTGGTACTGGGAGTGGGGTACACTCTGATTCAAATATCAAAAATGCTGGAATGGTTTTATAAATGGGTAAGGGATATATTTTGGAGGAATTGTGAGATGATTAATTGAAAGGCCTAGATTGCTTTGAAGAAAGTTGTGGTAGGAATATGGAGCTTAAAGTTATTCTGATAAGGCCTTAAAAGGAAATTATTAATACTGAAAACTGGAGGAAGGTGATCCATGTTTTAAAGTTGCAGAAAACTGAGCAAAATTGATGCCTGATATTATATAGAAGGTAGAATTTGAAAACGATGAGGTTGGATACTTTGCTGAAGTGCTTTTCAAAGCAAATTCAGAGCATGCAGCCTGGTTTCTCCTTGAAACTTATAGCAAATTGTGAGAGGAAAGAGATAAGCTGAGAACTGAATTTTTGGATACAAAGAAATCAGAGACTGATTCCAGAAATTCCAAGCCTTTGGAAATCAAGCCCCCAGACAATAGTGCCCATTTGAGGAATTAACTAAACTTGTAAGTCAGGATTGAAAATGCAGTTATCCAGGAAAAACTTGTGGAAAGTCTTACTGTCTGATGGCTTGAAACCCTGTTTCCTGTATGCTTAACTGACAAAATTTTATGAGATCAGTATGAACAAAAATACTGCAGCTTGGACTAAAAGTGGCATGGAGGAGAGAGATGGAAGGGAAAACAGCTTTAAGAGGAAAACTCTGGAAGCTGAGGTCTGGAATTAATATATCTCCTTGGGCCAAGAGAGGACCCCCACCCATGTGTACAGAGATGGTGAGTTTGCCTCAGCATTTGAAGTGGGTGGCACTTCAGAGTGGTGCACATTCCCCAGTGGTTAGGGTGAGTTAGGTCACCACTGCACTTCTCTGAAGGGGAAGGTCTCTTCCCCATATGTTGGTGAGAGTGAGTTCACCAGCCCTGTGCTTTGAGATGAGTGGGCCTGTTCCCCACAGATTAGGGGAGGTCAGGTAACCACCTCACAGTTCTGAGGAGTTTGGGCCTGTATGCCAGATATTAGGGAGGATATTGTCACCACTTCACTGTACTAAGGGTATTGAGACTGTACACCAGAGATTGGAGAAAGTATGGCCATAATCCTAGTGTTCTTGGAGGGTGAGATCTGGATCTCAGTTGACATCCAAATGCCTAATGAGAGTGTCACCAAGAAAATGGCCATTAGGGCAAGCCTGTGAAGAGTGGGTGTCTCCATGAGACACCAAGTAGGAAAAGTAACCATCATCTTAAGAATGACTGTCAGACTTTGGAATTTATGGAGAATGCCCCACAGATTTTCAGAATTGTTGGGGACTTGTGATGCATTTTCCCTCCCAAATTCTCCTTGTGTTAATGCAAATATTTACCCTATGTCTATACCTCTGTATATTGAAAGCAGATAACTTGTTTTTAAGTTTCACAAATCTACAGCTAGTGAGTACTTTGTCCCAAGATGAACTATATTTCTATAATTGTTTGTGATAATTATTATTGCTGCTGTTATAAGGTATTTTTTGGAATATGGTAATATCTTTTTAGAATTCAGAAGATGGAGTCTGACAGTTTGAGAAGATGCTCATGAATCCCAAAAAAGAAAGATTTTGTTTGTAAACTATTCTTCAGAATGTGACCTTTTGATTTTTCTTACTTCTTTAAATTCAGTGAGGGGATTCTGATTAAGTTTACTTGATAAAATCAATTTAAGGATTTTGATTTGACCACATCAGTAAGGCATAACTCAGGTTGAGTCTCCACCCCTTGGGAGGGGGGCTGATATAAATGGACACTTACTCAAGAAGATACACAGAGGAGAGAATTTTGCCATTTTTGATCCTGTCAGATAACAGAAAGGAGAAGACTCAAACAGCTAAAGCCCTGGGGAAACATGGACCTTTTGCCTCATAGCTTACAGCTGACTTTGGGAAGAGAACTGAGAATGATATAGAAAGCCTGGAAAGAAATTAGCCCTATTCCAGGAGAGAGAAGCCCTAAGAGATAAACTCTGTGCCAGCCTGCAACTGAGAAAGAGAAAGCCCAGAAAGGAATTAAATGCCCTTTATAAAATCCAACAGATTTCTGACACTTTGCATTAACACCCTTTGGCAGACAAATACACTACCTTACAGATGTGTGGAACAGTTGGGAGAACAGTGCCATGTACTGGGCAGGCCAGGAAACCACATATTCTGGGAGACAACATAGAGAAGTTTGTGTTTTTCTGGATCTCCCAGCCAGGGAACTTGAGAACTTACATGCATCCCTTTCATGGGTCCCTGGCCCTGCTTCAACTTCAATAAACCAGCTTAGAATAGTCTTCTTCAGGGGTATCCTCCTCCAATAATTAGGCCTCCAGATAAAATTAGCTACAGGCAATGAAGGGAGTGTTAAAGATATATAGAAGCATATCAAAAGGAAACAGAACAGATCAGGATTCACAGAGGAGGAACAGGGTAAAGGATGTTTTCTCCTGGGGTGAAACAATTGGACAAATAGTGAATCTCAAAAAATGAACCATATATCCAGGGCAAGAATCAGAGAAGACAGCTGGGAAATAAACTGATCTATTAAACATGAGTTAATCTAGTTTTAGAATAAGTTGAACCAATTCTTGAAGAAGAGCTTTAACAGAAACCCAATCAATGAGGAAATGCTAGGCAAGAGAGAGATTACCCACAAAGTAATCTCATCAAAAAAAGCAGATGCAAGACAACAGCAAAAAATCAAAAGTCATACTAAGAAATAGAAAGATATGAGTCAATCAAAATTAAAAATTAAAACTTCAAACAAGACAGCAAATTTGAAACAACTAATCAATGATATTCAAACAAATCTCCCAAATCAATTCAAAGAGATGAAGGAACTATGGCTAAAGAGATAAAGGATATTAAGAAGAAAATGCTTGAGCATAAAGAAGAATTTGAAAGCCTGCAAATAAAGGTAACAGAACTTATGAATAAGAAACACAGTTTTTTCATGCAAAAACTGATTTGAACTGGCTGAAGGAACGATCAGGAAGTAGAAGACAGGACTTTTGAAATTGAACACACAGAAGAACAGATAAAGATAAAATTGAGCATGGTCTCAAGGAATTGAATGATAGTATAATGTGTACTAACATATGTTTCATGGGTGCCACACAAGGAGAAGAGGGCAGAAAGAATATTTGGGAAAATAATGGCTGAAAATTTTCCAATTCTTATGAAAGACATGTTCAAGTAGTGCAACATAATCCACACAGAATAAATATGAATAGGCCTACTCTTGGACACACACATATCAGAAAGTCAAATGACAATTATAAAGAAAGAACTCAGAAAGCAACAAGAGAAAAGAGATTTATCACATACAAAGGACTCAAGAAGATTAAGTGATGAATTCCCATCAGAAAACATGGAGTCAAGAAAGTAGTGGTATGATATATTTAAGGTATTGAAAATGAAAAATGCCAAGCGAGAGTTCCTTATCAAGTAAAACTTTTCTTAAAAAAAAATGAGAATAAGTTAAAAATATTCACCAATAAACAGAAACTGATACAATTCACTTAAAACAGTTCTTCCCTAAAAGAAATACTAAAGGGACTTCTGCAGGCTGAAAGGAAAATATGGGGAAGAGGCTCAGGGCAAAATGTAGAAATGAAGATTATCAGTAAGAGTAAATAAAAAGGTAAAAAAGAGATAAAAATAATGTTTGAGCAACAAAAGTCAAAGATTAAAATGGTTGAAGTATGTACTTCTGTTACAGTAATAACATAGAATGTTAATGGATTAAAATCACCAATCAAAATAAAGAGAATGACAGAATGGAGAAAAATGAATAAATATGAGTCATTTAATTGCTGTCTGTAAGAGAATCACCTTAGATCCAGATGCAAATTGGTTGAAACTGAGAGGTTGGAAAAAGATATTACATGCAAATAGTAACCAGAGAAAGAGCAGGAGTAGCTATACTAACAGTAGGTAAAATAGACTTTAAATGCAAAACTGATACAAGAGACAAAGAAACAATTAAATATTAATAAAAGAGGCACTCCACCAAGAAGACATAAAATTATAAATATTTATACACCTAACCAAGGTGCCCAAAAATACATGAGTTAAACACTGGCAAAACTGAAGGCAGAACTGATGTCTCTACATTAATGGATGGATACTTCAATACACCAACCTCATCAATAGATAGAACATCACACCAAAAAACAGGAGTTATATTCTTCTCAAGTTCTCATGTATCATTCTCCAGTATAGGCCACATGTTTTGCCACAAAACAGCTCTCAATAAATTTAAAAAGATGGAAATTATACAAAGCACTTTCTGTGATGATAATGGAATGAAACTGGAATTCAATAATAGGTTGAGAATTGGAAAATTCACAAATAAACAGACATTAAACAACACAATCATAAATAATCAGTGGGACAAAGAAAAAGTTACACGAGATATCTGTACATATCTTGAGATGAATTAAAACAATCACACAACATATCAAAAGTTATGGGATTAAACAAACGGAAGTTTATAGCCCTAAATGCCTACATTAAAAAAATGAAAGATCTAAATTGAACACCTAACTACATACCTGGAGGAACTAGAAAGAGAACACACTAAACCCAATGCGGGAGGAGATAAGTAATAAAGATTAGAGCAGAAATAAATGAAATTGAGAATATAAAACATTACAGATTATCAACAAAACCAAAAGCTGGTTCAATGAGAGAAAGAATAAAGTTGAAAAAAAAAAATCCTTAGATAAAATGACAAAGAAAAGAGAGGACATGCAAATAAAATAAATCGGAAATAAGATGGGTTTTACTACTACTGACCCAAGAGAAATAAAAAAGATCACAAGAAGAGCTATGAACAACTCTATGCCAACAAATTAGAAAACCTAGATTAAGTGGATAATTTCCTAGTTAATAACAAACAATATATTCTGACTATAGAAGAAATAGAAGAACTCAATAAACCGGACTAATCAAAAGGTTCTAAAATTATGTGATGATACACAAATATGTGAATATACGGAGAACAATTGATTGTACAGTTGGATGAATTGTTTGGGATGTGAATAAAATTGTTTAAGAAAAGATGTATTGAAATCTCATGAATAAAAATAAGGCAAAAAGATTCACCATAAAATCACTTTTGTAAATTATTGTCCTTTCACTTTTACTTATATTATTTAAAGTACACATAATGACCAAAAAAATAATTTCAATGTTGGGAAATAAAAAATTCTCATGGTGATTTTGCAAGTAGTAAGGACTCCCTACTGAGGTGGCATTGACATAGAACATCTCCATTAGTCCCTCATTTGGCTTAATCCCAATGATCACCAATTGTGAAATGAACAGATGCTGTCTTTTTAAACTCCAATTTAGCTTTTTTCAATATCACTGGTTATCTGATGAAGAAAAGAATGGTATTTCCAAAAGTTCATAAAATATGTAATATATAATTTGTGATTCTATGAGCCACTCGATCAAATAACCTCCTGAAATTCTGGAGTGTAAACAGTTTTTCTTGTACCAGTTGCTTATACATCCAAAGAAATTTTATTTCAATATCAATAATTAATGTACAGTCACAATAAAGCATTTCAATGAACTTTTTTACTTTAAATTAATCATAAAATCTTTCCTCATCTCAATACTTTCTTTTACTTTCTTTTCTTATGGCTCTTTTAATAAAATAAAACCCAAGAATAATAAAATAATAAAACAGGTTGCACAAACATTGTTTTGGCTAAATATAACAAAATATCTTCTGTGTAGATGAATTAGATGACACTGCCAAACCTGACTGGAGAAACCCCACCTGTTTTCCATTTGATGTCTCAAATATACTCATTCATTGGCTAGTGTACACTCCTAGAAAAAAGTTAGTTATGGAGAAGCAACCAATACAAATTTACAAAACTGAATTTAACAAATTTATAAGTATATTATAAATAATTAACAATAAAATCAATATGTGACTGAAAATATAGTTTTACAAAAAATTTGTGAATATATAAATATACACTATAACAAGCACATATTAACAAAGGAAAATGATTGGAAAAATATATTTAAGAATAACATTTATGAACGACATACACTTTGCTTTTTGAATTTTATTGTGTTCTCATTTTTGTGTAATGAACAAAGTTTACTTCCTATTTTAGTGCAACATTTTAAATTATAAAATGTTAAATTGTGAGAATGAGCTATTCCACACCTGGTGGTTTATGTTCTGGTCCTTTAGTCAAAGATTAACTTTTTCTCTAGAAAAGCCTTCTATTTTAACCAGTCATCAAATAGAGAATCACAAAAGATTAATGAAAAATGATGTTCACATCATGTGGCTTCTGAGGGGAAGACAACTCTCTGTTACAAACCTAACATGGGTTTATTAGTCCTTGAACTTTTCTCCTTGGAATAAGGCCAAGCAGCCTTCCTTGGAATTGGTCCCAGGAATGACCAAATGGTGCATTATCAGTAATCCACAGTATAAGAGGTACTGTGACATTATCAGGGTAAAAAATCAAGAGATATTCTGCACTGCTTGTGCTCACAGTACCTTGCTGGTATATTTGGGAGATATAATTTCCAGGTGAACTTTCTATTTGACCAGAACTTGAACAACATTTTTATATAAATTTATTTTACCTAGGAACAACTACAAAAATGCGTGCTCAAAAAATTAAACAGGTTATCTCAAAGGAAACATATAAAAAGCATAATTATCAGGCTCTTTAAATCGTTTCCATATTTCAGTTCTGAGAAAAATCTGAGGATGACAAAAATTCTAGACAGAAAATTCAGATAAAACTTCTGGAACAATTTTTTTTTTTTTTTTTTTACCAATTTTTGGCTCATGGTATGTATTATACTCAAATTTAGAGCATTTTTGATTACCTTAACAAATGGGGATATTAGAAGTATATGCAGAACATATACATATTGTAGAGGTCTTATCTATGTAATGCCAGAATAGGTAAACATGAAAATATAGAATTTTTATCCCACATCATCAAGCAATGTACATATATTGAAATTATAATTTTTGGAAGAAATTTAATTTTAATAAACACTTAAAAGCATACCTTCTAAAAATAATAATAATGTGTGGTATATAATTATCAATACACCTCAGTAAATTAGCCTAAGGGTTTAATTTCTGATCTGCTATTTGTATCCAATAATATCAGATACAAAAGAATAGTAGGTAATGCATTAAAACTTTCTATCATTGGTTTTGATCTATCTAGCCTTTTTCCTCTTTTCTGAATTTAAATATAAGTAGGAATATAGTATTATGTGTGTGATTTCTGGACTCAGCCAATCTTTGGAAAATCACAGAGTCAGCAGTTTTTTGTGACTGGATAATTTACTTAAATTTCTGTGCCCCTACTATCACCTAACAATGTGTACAGTATTGAAATATATGGCATAATATTTTCATCTAGATATGTCTGTTAATAAAAGTAGGTATTTATAATAGTTTCAAGTTCATTCTAATTATGAAATAGATGTTTCTACTCTATAATACCTAAATAATGATTTACACCTAGTTTATATTGGGGAGTTAAACTGCTTGTTTTTTCAGTAATAGTTTGCAAATTCTCTTTACTATGAATTTCCATAATGAAAACTACCTTTTAAAATTCCTGATCATTCATGTTAATAAAACAGTTTTAAGACATTCATGCTAAATATCACCTTTGATTTTCTCAATAGTTTACAACAGTTGAACACTATGGAATACAGGAATAACACAAATGTGCCTGACTTCATACTTATGGAACTGATAGATTCTGAAGAGATTCAGCAGGTCCTCTTTAGGCTGTTTCTCCTGATATACCTGATAACAGTTCTGGGGAATATAGGGATGATACTGATAAGATGCCTTGATCTCCAGCTTCACAACCCCATGTATTTTTTCCTCAGTCATCTGTCATTCCTTGATCTCAGTTATTCAACTGTCATCACACTTAAAACCTTAGAGAACTTGCTGAGTTCTAACAAGTCTATCTGCAACCCTCTTCATTACCAGGTTATTATGTCCACAAGACTCTGTTGTGCCCACATCACTGGGTCATACATACTTGGATTTATTAACTCCTTGGCCATGTTTCCTTCCATGAACAGTTTGCACTTCTGCAAATCCAACGTAATCTATCATTTTTTCTCTGACTTACACCCACTTTTAGCCCTGTCCTGTAGTTACACACATGACACTGAAATCCTGATATTCATTTTTGCTGGCTCAACTATATCTGTGTCTCTTATTACACTCGCTATGTCCTACATGTGCATCTGGTCTATTATCCTGAAAATTAGGTCCACTTCAGGAAAGCACAAAGCCTTCTCTACTTGTGCTTCCCACCTCCTGGGTGTTACCATATTTTATGGAACCATGATTTTTTTTCTTATTTAAAACCAAAGAAGTCCTACTCCTTGGGAAAGGATCAAGTGGCCTCTGTGTTTTATACTATTGTGATCCCCATGCTGAATCCATTCATTTATATTCTTAGGAACAAAGAAATAAAGAATGCTGTCTTTAGAGTCATGCAGAGGACAGAAGTTTCCTGGCAATTGAAATGAAAGTGATGTTCAACTTTCAAGTATCTTTTCTTTCATTCCTATTTGGGTATTTAATTTGTATATCTCTAAACATTCACGTATCTTTCAATTAGCTAGCATTTCTGGTGAGCCATCCTCCACTTCACTACACATGATCTGAAACATTTTCAAGTGTACACTATAGAAACCTACATAGTAATTGGAATCCATGAAATAGGTGTTAAGTCTGAGATTAAAATATATGTGTATTTTAAAGCAACTAATGACAAAAAGTGCAGTTATCTTTCAAATTGTATCATCAAAATTCCCTTGAATGTTCCAATTTCACATAAATTTATTGAGAGGACTTTCAAAAGTCATTACATTAATTCTGTTTAAGAAATATAGCAATATCATAGAGTGCTGCTTTGAAATGGCCAATCAAGTGTTCAGATTCTAGATCTGCTGACTTTTTAGATGTATATCCCTTAGTAAGTTGCTGCCACTTAAAATTCGGTTTCCTCAGTTATACAAGAAAAAGAATAAATTTAAGTCCATAGTGTGATTATAAAGACTAAAACAGATGATGAATGGAAAGACTTTCTATAGTACTAATAAATTTTAGCCATTATCATCAGAATACTACATTCTTGTAAAATTTTGAATATACAATAACTTTTGTTATTAAAACATTCACTAGTTGTATATAAATGCTTTTGGATAATTTTATTCATAAACAAATATCTAAAAAGGAAAAAGAGCACTTCATTATTTGTTCTTAAAGCAGAGTAAATTTTTCTAATATCATTAATTCAAAGAAAAGACTGTATGTGAACATTGAGATAATTTAGAGTATATTTTAAAATGTTAAAGAAAACTTAAACACCCTAATTTTTTGATAGTTTTATTTATACACTTCCAGACTAATCTTATGCCTGTGTATATGTAAATTAAATATTTATACAAAATTATTTTTTCTATTTCTCTTTTGCAGCTTTAGAGATTCACTAATCCTTAAAATATTTGGTAGTTCTCTTGTTATTAAACTTGTGAGAAAAATGTTTTGTTGGTACATAAGGAAAATCAAGTATCTCATCTTGTAAGGCATTAAGACCTGAAATGTATAAATACAGGAGCTTAATTATATTCCTGAAGTTATATTTCTTTTTTGTGTACCTGATAACCATTTGAAAGCTTTCTCATTCTGGGTGTGTCAAGAAATGTCAGTAGTTAGTATGTGTTTAATTTCAATGTGATTTAAAAATTATTTCCTTTCTTCTCATTTTATGCTTATAGTAGTTAAAATGCAATAAATTATTCAAATTCTTGTATAATTTGTCTTAAAATATTTAATAGATGAAAGTTGTAAAGGAAGAATGGATAATGCATCCAAGTAGTGTGACATCCATTAAATTTTAGTGAGATAGTTTGTAAAAATTTCCTTCAAAATTTTCATCTATAAATCTGGAACTGCAGTTTTACTTTGCTAATCAGTGTATGTTGAAGAAAAAAAGTTTTATTCATTTTACAAGTATTTGATTTGTTAATTTAAATTTTTACAATATTTATTAGATATATTTTTCACATTCATGTGATTTTATTCTTTTAATAAATACTAAGATTTTCTTTGTACAATTATATTTGGTTACTTTCCTAAATGATATTTCAATGATTAAAATAGTGTTCAACATCTGTTTTATGGTTAAAATGTTTAACAACTTTTCACCAGATCATTGGTAGTCATTAATTTATTCAAATAATTAAAATGTGCTTTATTTTTCTCTACATCCTGAATTTTATGCTAATGTTAAGTTATAAATAATATATAAAATATTGTAATATAATTTATTTCTACTCTGACTTCCATGTGGTTTAGAATCTATTGCAATTCTGTTTTCTGTTTGCAATTAGAGATGTCTTTGATAAGCATTTTCTTTTTAATAATATATTCTTTTACTAATCTGTCATTTTGTACATACATTATGACTTTTCTTATATTTATATCTTTTTACATTTTATGGTCATTTTTATGAAGAGAGCCAGCCTTGTTTTCATTTATGTACAATTTTATGGTTCAGAAAATATATGCTGTTTCTTGGTGATGGCAATGGTATTCAAAAGATGCTTTAATTTTCAAAAAATTATAAGTCCCAGGATGCTTAAGTTTTAATTAAATACAAACTACCCTATCATCTTATAATATATATTAGAAACATTTATGATGTTGTTAAATAAATATAATGTAAATTTTAGATAATATGAAAACACTAGACTATTGCATTGTTCCTCTTTTATCCCCATATCAGTACAATTTATATTTTATGTAAGATTTGGTCTGAAGTATTTTGCTTATGGGGGATGTCAATATTTTATGTATTGTAAATGTTGAGCTATTTAAATAATTATAAATAAAATAAGGGTTAATAGTACAAGGCAAAATATGAACATTAATTTTTATTTGCAAATGATTTATGTTATATAATAACAGTAGAAATAGATTGTATTATCTGAGCACCTATTGAGTGCCAGACAATATTCAAAGGTCATTAGGTATATAAAGAACATAGTTTATCTTCCTAAGATAATTCCCAGGTTAACCATCACACAAATTCATCCTCCAACTTGTTCAAGAAATTATCAAAAATAATCCTCTAATTTCCTCTATGTCATACACCTCACATCCAGTCCATCAACATATCATACTGCTTCTATATACAAGAATATACTTGGAGAGTGACTATTTCTCAACACCTCTTCTGCCCCACCTTGGTCAAAAGACTCTTCAACTCTGTCTTTTTTTTTTTTTTAAGATTTTATTTATTTTTTCATTTATCCCCCCCTTGCTGCTTGTGCTCGCTGGGTCAGCTAACCACGCTGTGCGGGCGGGCTTGCCTTCACCAGGAGGCCCCGGGAACCGAACCCGGGGCCTCCCATATGGTAAACGGGAGCCCTACTTATTGAGCCACAGCTGCTTCCCTAATTCTGTCTTTAAATTATACCTGAAACCTTCTAGATTGACTCCCATTTTTCTGCTTTATTCCCTTTGAGTTTAATCTAAATTTAGGGGCCAGAATATTATGATAAAACATAAAGTGTTTTATGTAACTTTTCTGGCACAACCTACAAGACTTCACATCACACAAATTTAAAAATTAAAACTTTTACAAGAGCTTCCAGATCTAACATGATATTGCCCCTCATCCTTACTTCTATGAGCTCATTATTTATTTTTATGTCTGTCATGCTCACTTTGGAGCAGCCACACTGACCTCCTCACACTTCCCTGTACACATTAGTCCTGACATTGCCTGGAATTGTTCCATTTTTTTCTCCTTCCTGAAACCTCCTTTCCCCAGAAAACTGCATGGGTCTTTTCTCATTCTCTTTCTCTAAAAAACATTCTGACCACCCTATTTGAATTTGCATCTGCCCCATCCCTCATCAATACTGCATTTGCTTTCCTCAATATTTACCCTGTCAAACATTCTATATATTTTGCCTAACTTTTGTTTCCATTTTATCTTCCTCCCCTCTAGAAGTTCTATGGACAGAAGATCATCACAAATTAAGTTCAATCCTGTATTGCCAACACCTAGAACAGTGAGTCAAAAAATGTATTTTTATGGCTGAATTTTACAGATGGTGAAACTAGGGCACAGACAGATTACAGTAATTGTTCATGAATTGAGAGCTTCAAGGACAAGCTCATATTTGAAACAAGACAGTCTGACTTTAGAGCTCACATTCTTCATCACCACACTATATGACTGATTTTCTTCAAAAGTACACTACTGTTATACACTCTTTTCAAAGGTTTTACACCTATAGGAATGCAAATTGAGATAAAGAACATGTCTAAATTGGGGTACATATTTAAATCTATCACAGCCCTCTATTGGAAACAAAAGAGAGACAGTCTTCCCATGTGCAAAATATATTCATCCCTCAGAATATCCCAGAATCCTTAAGTCATTTCAGTAATAACACTTATTCCAAAGACTCTTCAAAAACTATAATGTAAACTGTAGTGCATGGTTAGTAGCAATGCTTCAATATGGGTTTGAGGCAGCCTAGTTTAGGGAATTAAAAGATGCATCAGGGCCCTGGCAGAAACATGGTTGTGAAATATGTGGCCATAGAATTCCACCTGGAAGTTCTCTGAAAGACCACCACCAGAAAAGTGCTGGAAGAACCTGTGATAATCCTCCATTTAGAATGAGATTTCATCTGGGATCAAGAAAAAATCCCAGATATTCTCAAGGGGACTTAACATTGCCTACCCTGGGGGAATTAAAGGTGGGGTAATCAAGCAAAACAGCAAACAACTGGAATCCCTCCACCAAACATTAGCAAGTGAGAGGAATCAATGGCTTAAAAATCAAGTGTATAAGTTAAATTATCCCTTTTTTCTCCTTTTCTGTCTGGACCAGCCTGCAAGTATACCTGGGACCCAAAATCTGTTATTTTTTCCCATTTCTATTTTCTTTTCTCATTTCCTTAATAAAAAATCTGGCCTAACTAAACCAGCATGTTCTTAAATTCTTTTATGTAAAATAGCCAAGAACCTAGAGGAAATCTGGCAACATATATCTGGTGCACCAGCCAGGAGAAGTAAGTAATCTTCCTCAATCCCTGTGAGGACTGGTGAGTAAGTCTAATTATGAATTACAGCCTTTTTAATGTCCTCTTTTGATTATCCACTTTAAACAGATTACCCTACAGGAAATCACCCTGGGTTGAGGGTGGGGGCCAGGATGCAGGACTTCTCTGCATCTGTCCATGTGCCCAGGCTTGTTGGACCTGACCCCAGCTGGGTGTGTGGGGGCACAGGGTGGGGGCTCAAAGTGAGAACACTGTGAAGACAGGGGTTCCTGGGCTGAGTTCTGGGGGCAGCAGAACCTCATTTTCTAGCCTAGAGGGGCATCTCCATTCTAAAATCCCAGTCTTCTTACCAGCCCCTGGCCTTGCTCCTGGTGCTGGCTGCCACCACCTTCTCCTGCTGTCACCCCTCTGTGGCAGCAGTGATGACAGAGAGTTGGGGGCTTGCACTCCCTCTGTGTCCACACCTTGGCTCACCTTCCTACCAACCACACTGGGATCCCTGGTCTGGGACTGGGTGGAAAGTGACAGCAGGCAGGACCAAAGTAGGTGCCACCAGGCAGCCCATGTTCCCTTTCCCAGGGGGCTCACAGACTAGTGGCTTTGTCTGTATTCATAATTCACCTCAACTTCACATTTAATTTTCCTCCTACTGCATATCTCATTTCAGGTTTTTAAAAGGCCTTTGAATGTCTTAAAAACTGAAAATGCACTTGCTAGTGAGCTTTTGGTCCACCCACAGAGCAGAAGGTTATTTCTTCAGGACCCCCAAGGCATGTTGGCCAGAACAATTGATCTTTAATCTCTTAATGGGCTTAATGTCTGGTTTAGTTGTGAAATTCCCAGGTAGGAAGTAAGAACCTTAAAGCAAAACCACTTCCTAAGACCTCTGTAAGAATAGAAGGGAAATAAAAGAGGAAATCCAGGGCTAGGGGACTTTGAGCTGAATTCCCAGTTCAGGCATCTCCCAAGACCTAAGAATCTCATGTTCTGGGGGCTTCAATTAGGAGGTAACTGCTCCTAGTGTCTCCCACAAACCTAGCTTGGGGGCTTTGCTCTGGTTACTGGGTTCAGGCATCTCCCAAGACCTATTTCAGCCATGGGGATGCCTGCTGGCTGGCCTCTGAATTCTCAGAATGCTGAGAACAGAGCAGTGGTTCCAAACATCTTCCAAAACTTACATGACCCCCAAGCTATTGATGTCTATTTTTGGGGGTTTTGGTTTGGAGGAAAGTTTTAGTCAGACTCAGACTCTGGAATGCCAGGTCAGCTGAAATAAAATTGTTTGTGTTAATTGCTTGGTTAATATCATTTTAGATGCTTGGTTAATATTGAAGTGCTTCTTTTCTCTTAGACTTTGAAAGCAGCCAAAAATGGCCTTTTAACATCACTCTAACTTATAACCTTATTTTGCAGTTAAACTTCCAGTGTAAAAGAGAAAGGAAGGAGTCAGAGAGGCCATATGTCCAATTCTTTATGATTCTATATAAGGGCATGAGTTTAAATGGATCTTGCAGGTTGTGTTATGCTCAGAAAGTGAAACCACTACCATTTCATATGCCCATAGCTAGTTCAGTAGAGCTCACTGGATGTGGAACATCTTGTGGTTGGGAGCATTTTGTTTGGTTGGGGTAGGAGAGGCCTAGGCTCTTACGGGGGCTTGCAGGCGTGGAAGGCACACGGCGGAAAGAACCACCGCGGAGATGAGGTAAGCATGTAGGTTTAATTTATTAAGGGAAGTATAGATGCTTATATAGGGTTATGGTGGCGGGAAAGGAAAATGGGGCTGGGCGAGACAGGCCGGGGGCAGTTTTTTTGCCTTATAAGGTGCTGCCTTGGCGGTGCGGCTTTTTTTGGCTGTGCAGGAAGGGGAAGGGTGTGTGTGGGCAGGCTTTTTTTGATTAACAGTAAGCAGATGTTGGCTGCCTGGGTGAGGCAGAGGGCAGTGTACTCGTAGATTAAGGCTGTTGGTGAAACTTAGAGTTAGGCTGCATTGTTCAAGCCACCGTTCATGGTATAACCACAACACTTTTCTCTTTTTTTTTTTTTAAGGAAAGGGAGGTTGGCTTTGACCAGCTGGGGGAAGTAGAGGCTTTATTATAGGAGGGATTTTATATATGCAAATGTGTTATTTGTGAGGGAGGGTTTGTGCCTGTTTTAGGTTGGGGCTGTATTTGATCAGTTTTACCCGTCATTGGGAAACAAGGCAGAAGGCTATGCCCCTGTTTTAGATTGAATGATGGGTCAGTTTAGTTGCCTGTTATTGGCTAGCCAGCCCAATGTTTTATTGAGCATTTTGTTCAGTTAGTACAAGCCCTTGTGTTAATGAGGCGTGCTTCTTAGAGAACAGTTAGGCTGTTGTTATTTTTAACCGTTTTTTGTAGTGTTTTGCCTTGTATCCAGCGGTATTGATGACAGCAGGAAGGAAGTGGCCATATCAGATTTTGAGCAGCCTGGGACATGAACTGGGAAGGCAGCGTAAAGAATGGGAGAGAAGGGAGGGGAATAAAGGGAAAGGTTTTTAGGGTTTGAGCCTTTTTGTTGTTGGTTGAGACTGATTGTTAGGGGGTGCAGGAATAGAGGGAGGGTTGAGGACTGGGTTGGGGCCAACGGAAATTGGAACAGTGGGGGTGGTGGCCCCCTTTTGTATTATGAACAGGCCACCGTAATCATAGCTTTCCATGTATAGTTGAAGGCCGTATGTATGGCCCTCTAGCCAGGCAGTGTTGGAAGGGTTTTTAACAGTGAGGACAATTATATTTTATCGGGAGCTATTTGTAGTTTTGAAGGTAAGGTAGGAGTCCCGATTTGGAGCAGCGCTCTAGCCGTATGTTATGGTTTTGCAGCCCCAGGAGGGGCAATAGAAGTGCGTGGGGTCGCGGCAGTCTCTGGTGGAGGAAGGGCAGATGTAAAAGCCAGAGACCATGTGGCCGGGTGTCATCGAGCAGTTAAAAAAGGTTTTAGTAGAGGAACTGGATGTAGAGGGAGGTGAGCAGCGAAAGCCTAAAAGGTAGCTAACAGGCGCTGTAAAAGACGGGGCGTGGGCGGTGACGTTGAACAGCAAAATCTTATTATCGGCCGCAACTTTGACTGTTTAATTGAAGGGTTGGTGAGAAGGGTTAGAGAAGGCAGGGGCTGTGGCTGCAGAAAGAAGGAGGATTAATAGGGCTATTAGGTTGAGAGTTTGGTGAGGCTGGAGGGTAGTTTGTGCTCGGACTTTGCGATATAGATTGAGGAGCAGTTGTTTTTTTGTTGGAGGAGTTAGGCGGTTTCGAACGTTTCGTGTCGCTTGGTGGATGAGACGCCTCAGCTGTCTGCGTTTCTTTTTCGTTAGGCGCTCAGTTTGCGGTGGCGGGTTTGATGTTGCGTCCCGGGATTCAGATGGGTTGGGGAGCATCGTTTGGGAAAACACAAGCAAAACTTTTTCTTTGGGTGAGAAGGGGACTGGGTTCTTTCCAAGTATTGTTTTTTGGATCTTTCTAATAAACCATAGGAGCGACAGTAGGTGTATAAGACGGTCCCCAGTGTTTGTGGAGTGGAGATAGTCCCTTTTTATCAAATGTGAGGAGATTTATATGAATGAGACAGCTGGTAATAATTTTACTAGGAGGACTGTGTGGCCATAACGCCTTTTCCTTTTGAATCAAAATCTTTAGCTGTTGATGAGTACGTTTTACTATTTCCTGACCTTGAGGATTGTAAGGGATGTCATAGTGGTGTGTGATGTTGTATAATTTTAGAAAGTTCGCAAAGGATGTATTGCGGTAGGCAGGGCCATTATCGGACTTAACATCCCAGGGGACTCCCATGAACAGAATGGCTTGATGCAGAGCTTTGATATAGTGTTTTGCTGTTTCCCCAGCTAAGGGACCTGCATAGCAGAGATGAGAGAAGGTATCTATGGTGACATGAACAAACTTTAGGCGACCAAACGAGGGGACATGTGTAACGTCCAACTGCCAACAAGACTTGGGTTTAAGGCCGTGAGGGTTAACTCTCTGGGGTTGTAATGGCCCTAATGGAAGAAATGGAGCGCAGGTTTTATAAGATTTAACCAAATGTTTGTATGTTTGGATGTTAAGGTTTGGCAGCAGATGTTTCAGAGAGATCGCTGAGAAGTGAAATTTGGAATATAGTAGCTTGGCCTGATTGATGAGATCTCCAGGTGTTGTAACTGCTGTCATAGACACAGCACAATTTGCTAAATGGTTGCCATGAGCTAAGGGCTCAGGCAGATTGGAGTGACTTCTGATATGTGTGATATATCAGGGAGCAGTGCGGTGTTTAATTAGTTTTTGAAGGCCTAATAATGTCTTATCAATAGGTGTTTCTTTAGGAAAGAATGTAGCATGTGTTAGTACCTGGCAAATTTGAAGAGTGTAGAGGATATCAGTAAAAATATTTAGGGGCTTGGAGGGGAACAATGTAAGTGCCAGATGTATAGCTTCAAGTTTCCCTGTTTGTACAGAGTGAGGATTAGGCTTGACATATGTGGAAGGGGAGCCTATGTTAGGCTGGTAAACTACAACAGCATATTTTAATTTGGAGGCATCTGTAAACACAGTAGTATTTGAGGGGAGGGGGGAGGAAGAAGGATAAGGGTAAAAAGGGTTTGAGAATGGCAACCGAACGAGCTCTTGAAGTAGTTTATGTTGAGGATAATGGTTGTTAAAAGTTCCAGTAAAGCCTTCTACTAAAATTTGCATCTCTTCATTGTTTTGAAGGAGTTGAGTAGTAGCCACAGCCAAAAGGGGCCAGACAATGGTGTCTGGTTTCACTTGAAAAGTGTGGAGGCAGAGTGTACACAGATCGCTGGCTAAGGCGACTCAAAGGCGCACTGTTGGACAGATCTTTGAAAGTTTACTTTTAGCTGGGTGTGACCACAGCAGTGGGCCCTCTTGCCAGAGGACTCCAGTAGGAGTGCCAGGCGTGGCAAGAATTAAGGCTAATATAGGACTGTTCGGGTTGTACCTCTTAAGTGTGAACTGTTGAAGTGCGTGGTTAACCACTTGTATGGCTGCTTTGGCCTGTTGAGTTAGTGAGATGTTTTTAGTTACAGCCTGAGGTGGTGTTGCAGTCAATCGCAGAAGGTCAAAGAGAGGCATAAGTTGTGCAGTGGAAATGGGAAGAGCTGGTTTTATCCAATTAATGTTTCCACACAGCTGTTGAAGCTCTGTCAAAGAGAGGCAATCAGGGATCTTTATCTCAGGAGCAATAGGTTTAACATATTGAGAAATTTGAAAACCTAGAAATGAAAAGGGCGGGTGGCATTGGACCTTTTCAATTTTAATGTGAAGGCCTATATCTGTTAGATTTTGTGTAAGCTGTTGGAAAACAGCGTTTAAATTCTGGGCATCGCTATGTGCCAAGAGGATGTTATCCATATAATGAATGATGAATGCCTGAGTTCTAAGAGGGGCCACTGCAATATTGACATAATTTTGGCAAAGTGTAGGGCTATTTTTCATTCCTTGCGGAAGTATTTTCCACTGGTATCTGCAGGCTGTCCCTTGATGGTTGGGGAGGGGGACAGTGAAGGCAAATTTATGTCTGTTTTTAGGATGTAAGGGGATAGAAAAGTAACAGTCTTGAATATCAATTGTAATTATATGATAATTATGAGGGATTGCCGTAGGGTGAGGCAGCCCCGGTTGGCAAGATCCCATGGGGACAATATGCTTGTTTATTTCTCTAAGGTTATGCAGCAGACGATATTTGCCAGTCGTTTTTTTTTTTGTATGACAAAAATGGGAGAATTGTAAGGGCTGGTGGAAGGTTCAATGTGACCAGCTTCCAGCTGTTCTTGTATCAGCGTAAGTAAGGCTTGAAGTTTGTGGGATGGGAGAGGCCACTGCCCAACCCATATAGGGTCCTCTGTGTCCCACTGCAGAGGAACAGGTTTAGGTGGTTGTAGCTGAGCAGTGGCGCCTAGGATTGGGGGGGCTTCTGTGACATGTCAGGACCGCTCCTAAACGGGGAAAACGGCTGGGACTGAGAATGGGCAGTTGTAACGACAGCCCCGCATTCATCTAGTATGTTTCGGCCCCATAGGATTGTTGGGAGGGTTTTAATTAGGAGAGGTTGAAAAAGTTCTGAATTGCCCTCTGCATCTTGCCAGGGGATGAGCTTTTTAGTTTTTCTAGAACTAGCCGTTTTTGTTGCACCCTGTACAGGGGGCCCTGGCAAAGTCTCCCACACATGGAGATATTTAAAGGGGAGGCAGAAGACCTCTGCACCTGTATCTAAGGTCCCTTGCAGCCATTGTGCAGCATCACCTCCCCCAATTCTAAAAGTAGCCGTGGGCTTGTTGGAATGAATGGGAACTGTCCACAGCAGGGGTTTGGCATTGGGGAAGGAGCCTCTTACTGGCGGGGCTGAGGCTTGCCCCTTTTGAAGTTTAAAGGTTTGCCTTCGCTGTTGGTTTTAGAATGGCAGTCACATGCCCAGTGATAACCCTTACCGCACCTAGGGCAAGGCGTAGGGGGGCCCCTACGTGGGAGGGGAGGGGGTGCCAAAGGGGTGGCGGGAGCAGGAGTGGAGGCAGAATTTGGGCATTCCCTGGCAAAATGACCTGACTGTCCACATTTAAAACAGCCTGAGGTTTGAGCTACTGCCAGGACGACTGCGGACGCAATAGCTGCCGCTTGGGGGTCGATATGACTACAAGCTAAGACCCAGTCGTCAATGCTTTTGTCCCTCATGGGGGCGAGAGCTTGTTTACAGGCAGGGCTAGCCCCCTCTAGAATGAGCTCTCGAATGAGGGCCAGCTGGCCTTGAATGCCCGCCACTTTTTTTCCACACGCCTCCATAACTCTGGAGACAAAGGCTGCAAAGTCTTCATCATCTTTTTACCTTACCAGAGAGCCCAAGAAAGGCCTCTACCCAATAAAGGAAGTAACAAATAAAGAAGCAGAAGCATTTAGAGTCTATGTTTCTTTCTCCCTGGCAGATTTTGCTCAGTGTGAAAAACAGAGTGATTTTCTCCTTTAGAAAAAACTTTTTATGTCTTTGACTACCACGAGGCCATCGAGGAGTCAAAAGTGAGGAGAGACAGGAGACAGTCTCACCTTGTGGCAGTCACCATAGGTAGCAGCCAGCCACCTCAGAGTCATCCAGGATTAGACTCCAAAACATCAAGATCCTGCTTCAACTGTAGAAAGCTTGGCCACAGGAAGATAGACTGCCCTAGACCACCTCAACTCCATAAGGAGCCCTCAGGTCCCTGTCCTCAATGTAGGAAAACAGGCCATTTTTATTAGGAGTCCACCAAATCCTGAAGGGAGGGTGGAGCATGGCCCAGGGCCCTAATGGCAATGGCCACCAGGAGGACTGAGGGGGCCCAGGGCAAAAAGGACCTCCTTGGACAACTCTTTGGAACATTAAACAAGAGGAGCCCTGGGTGACCTCTGACAAAGGAGGTAAGGAGATGGATTTTTAATTGATACAGGAGCCACCGATTCAGTTCTGACCTGTCATGCCAAACCTTGCTTCCCCTGAACCTGTCCTGTAGTGGATGTTGGTGGTAAATCTAAAATTAGATCCTTTGTTGAGCCTCTCCTCTGCTAACTAAGAATCCTCATCATAAGCCATCAATTTTTAATTGTCCCTGAATGCCCCACCCTCTTCCTGGGATAGGATTTACTTCATATTCTAGGGGCATACATCCAACTAGTAGGGAAAGATAAAACTTTTAAGGTGCCTGTAACCCAGTGCTCAAGGGAAGAATGTGGAAATCTGTTTACCCATGGTTCTAGATAAGGAATTAGGTGTCTTATCAGCAACTATTCCCCAGGAAATCAATAGTAAAATAAATCCTATTGTCTTGGAGACCAGGATACCAAGAAGGGCCCTCCACGTTCCCCCAGTTTCTATTGCTTATAATAGCAACCAGCCCTACCCTCATAGAAAGCAGTACACCCTCAAGGAGAAAGCTGGTAAAGACCCCCAGCCCATGGTTTAAAAGTTCTTAGAGAATAGCCTACTAGTCCCCTGCCAATCTAGGAATGTTAGCCCAAAATCTGGATGAAATTTCTCAACCAGTAACTTATTTCTCCCAACCTCTGGATAACACAGCACCGGAATGGCCACCTTGCCTGAGAGCAGTGGGGACAATACTGCTTAATTGAGCAAGCTACCAAATTAACTTGTGGGCAACCTCTCTCAGTCTTCACCCCACACCAGGTGAAAAATATACTTAACCCAGTTCTCCCTCTTAGCCCTAATTCCAGAACCTGTCCCACTCATACCCTGGGGAAGACTGGAAAGCCCACATACCATCCTGCCAAGGCTAAGCAGTTTCCCACCAGAAGGGAAAGAGCAAATGAGGTGGCTAGGACCCATTTCAGTTCAGTCCCTTCAAGGTAGTACATGGGCAACCTTTCCTCACCCAGGACTTGGAAACCAAGTTCTGATCAAAACCTGCAGGTGAACAGGCCTCACTCTCAATTACAGCCAAAATGGAAGTGACCTTATTCTGTGGTTTGAATCACTCTCACAGCTATTCAAGTTTAAGGAATTGTCAGCTGGGTGCACTTACCTTGAGTGATGCCAGTTGCCCAAGGAAGAGCCAGCTTAACAGAAACACCTGACAGGACATAATAGTGCCAGTCATTGGACAGCCTGAAATACCTCTTCAAGAGACAAAGTTAAGTAGTGTCTGTGTCAAAGCCAGCTGTGCCCTCTAACTCTAACCCAAATGCCTATTGCTTGGGGGAAGGCAAGCCAGACATCTCTTAAGAAATCTTGTCAATTTTCATTTCCTATACAATAACTAAAGGGAAATGTCTCTTCTCATCCCCCTCTTAGCGGTTTTAGGCATAACCACCATCATGGAAAACTGGGATTGGCAATTTATATCTAACCCCATTATCTATTTTTTTTTTTTATTATGGGTAAAAATCAAAATTCTCACAATACATACAAACATTTGCAAAATGATATATAAATATATATGCATATATGTGTATTTGCTTACAAAAATGTTATTTATATATATATATATATATATATATACATATATTTTAAGAGGTGCTTAGATTACCCAAAATATTACACGGAACCCACTGGGATTCCCATGTTGCCCACCTCCCACACCTCCCACCACATCCCACACAAACATCTTCCACAGTGTGGCCCAACCCCATTATCTATTACAATCTCTTCCTAGAGCTAACTAACAGCATAGGAGAAACTAGTTATGCCTTAGAAGTTCTAAGAGTGCAAATGGCCTTTCTGGCCACCGTGGTGCTGCAAAATCACAGGGCACTAAACATGTTAACAGCAGCAAAAGAAGGAACATGTCTGTTCCTTAAGGAATAATGCTGTCTCTATGTAAATCACTCTGAAATAGTTCTAAACAGCATTCAAAATATGCAAAATAAAGCCCACAACTTTGGGAAGATACAACCTGTACAGGCACCTGGGCTTTCCTACTCTTGTGGTCCAGTGTTCTTGTAGTGGGACCATATATCTTCAAAATTCTAATGAAGTATTTTTTCCAAATCAACACCTTGTTGGTTATCTGGGGGTTTCATCAAGCTCCACCCATGGTGCCAGGTTCATCTTCCTCCAACCAAAATAGAGTAGCAAGAGGGTTTTACACCTTGTGAGTTAGGACCTACTGCCCCTAACCAGCAGGAAGTAATTACAAAAGAATGACCATCATCAGCACCCCCATAAGAATAAGGGTGAAAACCCTCTGAAGGGCTAGTTGAGGCAGGCTAGTTTAGGGAATGAAAAGATGAATCTCAGACCTGGCAGAAAAACTCAGCTGTGAAACATATGGCCATAGAATTCCACCTGGAAATCATCTGAGAGAAAGGCACCCCCCCAATAGAAAGCAGCTGGAAGAAACTGCAAAACTTCCCATTTAGAATGAGATTTCATCCAGGATCAAGGAAAAGCCTCAGATATTCTCAAGGGGCTTATCATTGGACCCCCTCCCTAGGAAATTGATGGGTGGAGTAATCAATCAAGACAGTAAACAACTGGGACCCTTCCCTCAAACATTAGCAAATTGGAGGAATAATTAATGTTTTAAAAATTAAGCACAGAAGTTAAATCATCTCTTTTTTTCTTCTTCTCTGTCTGGACCAGCCTAGAAGTATACCTGGAATCCATAATCTGTTATTTTCTCTCATTTCTATTCTCTTCTCTCATTTCCTTAATAAATGACTGGCCTAAATAAACTGGCATGTTCTTAAACTCTTTTATGTAACATAACCAAGAACCTAAAGGAAATCCTACAACAGGATTATCAACTGAAACAAATGTACCACACTAATGAAGATGTTGTTCATGTGGTAAAGTGTGGGAGAAGGTGGGAGTGGGGCATATGGGAATCCCCTTTTTTATGTAACATTTATGTTATCTAAAGCTTCTTTAAATTAGTTAATTTTAAAAAGGTTAAAAAGCAAAAAAAAAAAAAGTCAGTTCTGGGCATGGTCAATTCTGGGGCAAAATTCCTCTCTAGGCTGTAGATCTGTGAAACCTTGAAAAGTTATCTGTTTATAAATACAATGGTGGAGAAGGCACAAAATAGACATTTCAATTACAGAGGAGAGGAATTTGAAGAAAAAGGAGACCAAGTTTCCCAAGTCAGTTTGAAATCCAGCAGGGCAAACTACATTAGATGTCAATGTCTGAGTCATCCATAAATAGATGCTTTCTCATCAGAGCCTGCTTCAGTGGCAGCCCCACTCTTTCCAAATACCTGGACTCTGGTCCTGGCTTCTGCAAACAATAGGGCATCAGCCCCACCCTCTCCAAGAATTGGAATATAGTCAGGGTCTTTTTGATGGCTGGGGTATAAAGCAAACCCTCTTACTTTTGAGTGGTAGCTGAAATTTCCCTGAATACCTTGGCATTAGGCCCAGTAGGGTCCACCCTCTGCAAGTCTGGAGTATAATTGTCATTCCTATATCTCCCCATGTTTAAATGTGGTGGATATTCTGACTTTCTAAAGGAGGTACCAAACATAGCTATGGAATAAGTGTGGTTCTTGGTCTGTACCAAGCACATTTGATCTTATTTTCCAAGAGTTTTCATCTTCTGATTATTTTTTAAACATTTTTTATTGAGATTTTAGTATCCCCACATTTGTTTTTCATTCCACATCATCTTCCACCAAGCTCTGAGCTTGAAAGATTGTCAGGAGCTTAGTTAGAAGCATCTGGAACACCAGTGGTGGAAGAGTTCATGGTATAACTCTTCCCATCTCAACTGTGGCTGGTCACATAGGGCAGCGACATTGGTCAAATGCTCCAAAGCCGCCTCCTATTCACCTGGGACCAGGAACTCCTTTGCTGAGCTGTATTTCTTCAGGGAAGTATTTTTGAACTGCTTTGGTACATTGCAGATTGGATAACTTGGAAGGCCCGGCTCTCTGCTTGGCAAGTTTGTTTTCTTTCTTGGCTCTCACAGCTGTTTTTGAAAATAGGTTCTCTATGTCTCTTGCAGTTGAATTAAATACAGTACCCCATGCAGAGGGCCACATGTACACTGGTGGTGAGTCCTCTTTTCCAACCCACAATTTTCCATTGATTTCCTAGTGTATAGGGCAGCATTGGCCAGTGAAGGAAAAATTGGCCACCCATGCTCTGATTATAAAGTTGTTTTTAATTATTATTTTTTTATCTTTGTATGTGCATTAGGGAGTCACCAAATTATGAGGCATCATGACAAATGGAAGTGGTTAAAAAATGAAGATGCAGATTTAGATATACATGGGTTCCCTTTCTTTTCACAGACTGCATAAGAGGTGTGGAAATGGGCAATTGAGGAGGCTCTTTTTTCTGTAGGTATCTATATGCCTAGCATCTCACACTGGTGAGGAAGTGGGAAGATGAATTAAACAAAATTAGCTCTCAGGTAGTCATGATAGCTGTGTGATATGGCTTTCTATTCCTTTTGAATACATTCAAATAAAATGTGAAATGAAAAAAATAATTTATGCATTAGTCTCTTAATGAGAAAAATGCAAAAGTCTGTGGCTTCCTAACATGGACACTGGACACTGAAAATGTTTATTTCATCTGAGGGATACCTATCTATTGGGAAACAGAGTATACAGCAGCCCTTGGATCTGAAACAGGACAGGATCACTCTCAATAGTACATAAATCAAAAAGCAAATGTGGTGATCTGGGGTGTTGGGAGGAGAGGGGCCTAGAGCTGGGACAAGACAAGAGCAGGAATAGCTGATGGCAGGCCACAGGTCAGACCAGGTCCCCTGGACCTGGACTGGTTCCCACTCCCTCTTGAGGAACCATCCCTCTTCACATCAGGTGGTGTTTGTAAATCATGCCTCTGTGAGCATGGGTGGAACTCTATACTTAGCTTCCTGAAGAACCAATGAACTGTTCTTCCACATTGGTGGCCAGAGTCCTTTGCCATTTTACAATCATACCAGTAGTGAATAATCATTCCTCTGCCTTTCTCCACATCCTCTCCACACTTCTCCTGGTATGTGGAAAGCGCAGCCTGTTCTTCCCACATATTAGGTCCCAGGTTCAAAACCTCACCCTGGAATCTCAAAAAAAAAAAAAAAAAAAAAAAATCAAATCCATTTACCTGGCTGTTCCAGTAACAGAAATTACTCTATTCTATTTCCATGAATACAATATACCAGTTTATTTCATTTATATACCAAATTCTCCTAACTGGATTTCCTGTTCACAGAAATCCTCTAAATAAAATACCTACCAAGAGGTAAAATAATCTGAAAACAGTTTGGGTTTCTACTTCCATCCTTATGATCATCAGGACTAACAGGGATGCCTAGGCCGAACATGAGCCTATGGCCACCACATGGCATTATTCTGTATCTTCTGCCCAAAATCAGAGCTGCAAAAGGGAGGAATGAGTATCTGGGGAGTCTGGGAGGAACCAGGACCTCATAGAGGACAAAGGAAACTCTCAGCCCCTCACAGGGGACTTAGAGAAGGACACTGCTCAGGGGAGGGCTGGTGGGAAAAGACACAGAATGACCAGGATTCTGCTGAACAAAATTAGCATTTATCCTGAACTTAGGGAGGGATGGGTGGGGTAGGGAATAAAAGGTACAGGAGTGGGAAAGGAGTTATAAATTGTCATGTTTCCATGAAAATAAAAGCAGGTAATATTGTGTCAGAGCACCTGACAACAGAGTGATACAGAAGCTGGTATGGACCTTTAAGTAAAAATGTATAGATATATAAAAATGTACACATCAATGTTGGTGTGAATGTTTCTATAGGTAAGTATATCCACAGTTAGTTTCACCCTCCCTGGCCCGAGGGCCTATAGCCAGGCTTATTTAGGCAACTGTCTGAGATAGGAAGTAGGGGTGTGGCTTGGACATCAGGCCAGAAAGTATCACAAGAGATGCAGGTGGGACTTTGCCCTGATGTAGGATTCCCCGAGAGAGTTTACTTTAGAGAAGTCAGTTGGCATTAAAAATAATTGTGAAGCCATTATAAATGGCATTACTTAGCCTACAATTGTCTCTTAATAAACAAGCATCTACCTACCAAGAAATGAAAGGCCTCCCAAATGGTGTGACATCCTGTTCACCAGGCCTTGGGGATGCATTCCATAGAGGAGCTAGGCATTGATGCTTATAAGGCCCCAAACTGCATTGGACCCCCTGGTCCTGCTTCCCTTTCAGGGAACTCCTTACCCCATCTTGCCTCTGAAAGTTCCCTGCAGGGGTCCCTGCCTACAAAGCAGCTATCATCAAACCCCCTATGACTAGATTGTGTGTTACTGCCATCTACTGGTCATGTCTTCTGAGTCAACTCCAAAATCCTCCATTTAAATTTACTACAGCTGCTCATTCTGCTAAAGTGCATCCTGTGGTCACTAAGCATGTGAATTGTGGTAGTTCATTTCTGACACCAAAGGGGCTTTGCCTGGTGTTCCTCTGCTTTTTCTTTAGCTTCCCCAAGGGCAGAGAGAGTGGGTGTGGGAGGGGAGCAGAGACCTGTGTCCTGGCCCCAGATTCATAGAAGGGGCACATCCCAGCTGGGGAACATGTGGTGGGGAGTCAAGAAGGAGTAGCAGGAGACAGGGAGAATCCTTGCTGCACCCACAACCCTCTTTTCACATTTTATTCCACCTCTGGCACCCAGGGCCAGTCTCTGTCCATGGCACCAGGGACATCATGATCAGACATCTGTGACATAGCCCTTGTCCACTTCTCCATGTGAACCTCCTTTCCCCAGTTACTTGGTTCCCTCTGTGGAGGCCCTGACCTCTCAGAGCACTCCCTCTCTCCTGCCCTTCAACCCTCTACCCTATCCATTCAGAAGATGCCCACAGAGATCTAGAACTTTCATTTGGCTAGAAGCTAAATGTCTGCCTCCATGCCAGTGATTCTCAAATGCGGTTAAGAAAAGTGAGGAATGGGAATTCCCCAGACTGGGGAGTTTCCCAGAGGCCCTGCAATTTTCAACCTGCCACTTGGGGGTGGGGTAGTTGGAAGAGGCTTTGAGTGGAGAGGAGACTGTGGCTATGTCCCAGCTTCATCTATACTGAAGCTTCTAGCTTTCAGAATGTCTACATTTGAAAGAAGTGATTAAAACCTGCAAGTGGGTTTAGGAGCAAAGGCTAGGGGTTGCATCTTAAGTGATAAACCAAGCCTGAAATCATCTATAGGAAATCATTCACTGATAACTAACAGAACTTCGTTAGGGCCACCTCCAGGAACCAGTGCTAAACTGCCTGACATCCTTCCATCTGTGCTCAGAAGCTTCCTGTGGAATAACCAAGCAAGATCTGGTCTCTACAGGTAAGTAGTTCCCAAGCTGAATGCCACAGTGAAGGACACCTACCTCCTCAGGTGGGTGACTTTCCCAGGACATCTGGGCACCTACTTCAATGTGCCATCTCATCACTGTCTAATTTCATTCTGCAAAAGTGGGAATCCACTATGGCCTTGGCTCTGAACAAGCTTACAAGACCTACTAAAAGCAGACAATATCAGGGCTGAAATTCAATGAGAATTTTAGGCAAAATGTCCATAGTGGTGAAAAAATTGGATGTGATACTTTTATCCTGGGATTGCCCTTCCTTATATCTCTGCTTTGGGATCTGACTGTGGCTGAGAAAGTCCTGGGGAGGCTGTGGAAGTAGGATGTCAAGGGAAGACCAGAATTTGGCAGGCCAATGGCCACTAACGTGGGCTAATAACAACCTTGACCTGAGGATGATGTAGACACCACTGATCCTTGATCATGGTGAAGAGCAGATGGGGACCATCTGTGATTTTGTGTATATAATTGTCAGGGTTTCTGTTTATTCCAGATAAGGTGTTAAACCATCAGTAACTGTGGTGTGAAATATAAGAGCAAAAGAGACTACCACAAGGTGTCACTGTTGGATAAGAATTGTTCCTATAGTCACAATTCCCAGGAAAACTGGGATTTTAATGCAGGAGGACTTCAGGAAAGGGGCTGTGTGGGCCCCTGTAGGGTGGCTGCCAGGGCCTCATCTGTGACTGATTTGAGACCCTCTCTCATCCTGCTGATATCTCATCTGGGCAAGCATTGCTGGTAGTAGGGTCTTGGTTGAGCCAGGCTGCCTGGTAACTTGGGAAGATGGTTTTCCAATAAAAAAATTCCATGACTGTGTCAAAGAGGACTGCCCAGGGCAGGAGAGGTACTCAGTGTGTCTTCTATGGCAATGCTCAGAGAAATGCTCTCTCCATTGCATCATCTCCATCTTTTTAAGTAAAACCTGGCCTTATGGATTATTTGACTGAGGGCATCTGCCTTGGATATGAGCCAGCTCAAGAGAAGTCTATCTCTCTTCTTTTGTATGTAAATAGAGGAGGGACTTGGATTCTTTAGTGTTACTAGTCAATTACCTCTCTCTTTCTCTTTTTTTCTGAGATGAAAGGGGTCACTTACTCTTACCAACCAGTCTGCCCTTTCTCTTCACTCAGATCTTTTTTCCGCCTGTTGATGAACATTTTTATGTTTTCCCATTTTTGTGACCAAGAAAAAAGCAGCTCAAATATTTATGTACAAGATTTTATGTGGAAATAATTTCTGTTCACTTTAGTAAATATATACAAGTGGGGTTAAAGAACCATTTGTTAAGTGTATTATTTACATTTTAAGAAACTGGCATTATCTTCCCAAGTGGCTGTATTATTTTGTTTTGCATTCACATGAGTAATAAATATGAGTTCCTGTTGTTCTGCATTCATGCCACTATTTGGTCTTCTCATTTTTTTGTCAAACTCATGTGTAATGGTATCTCATTATGTTCTAATTTGCATTTCCTTCAAGACGCATATGTTGAGTTTTTCTTCTTATATTATTTCCTGCCCACATATCTTTAAATGGGATAGTATTAAGATCATTTAGACATTTTAAAATTGCAATGTTTGTATTCTTAAGGCTGTTTTAAGTGTTCTTATATCCTAGATACAAGCTCTTAATTATATATGAGATTTACATATATATCCTGTAAATCTGTGGCTTGTATTTTCTTTCTAACAGTATCTTTCTCAGAACATATGTCTTTCCTTTTAATCAAGTTAATTTTATCAGTTTTTATTGTTTATGTCATTTGGTGTTCCTTAAGTATTATCAAGTAAAATTTTCAATTTCAGTTTCCATTATGGACTCCTTTTCAGGGACATGTTTGACTTTCCTTGTGGTAATGGAGCCTCATAGGCAACCATCTGTCTTTCTCTAAGGTGTCCCAATTGATTTGGTGGTGTCTGTTCTCAGCAGCATGATGGTGGCTGGGTCATGTGTGATTGTCTGAACACTCATGGTTTAAAAGCTGATGCTTTCTGCACTGAAATGTCGTAGCATATCTACAGAAATCCTATTGGCCATATATGGAAGTCTACAGGGTCCTCAAGTCTGAACATGCTTGTAGAGAACTACTATATGCTGGATGCTTTCAGGGCTGTAATTCAATTGGTATTTTAGGCAAGGTGTCCATGGTGGTGACATATATGGGGATGGGACAAAGACCATGACTGCCCTTTCATATAGCTCTGCTTGGGATCTGACCCTGGCTGAGAAAGTGCTGGGGAGGCCTGGGGAAAGAGGATGGCGAGGGGTATTCCCAAGATGCCCAGTCAATGGCCACTGCCCAGTGTTAACAACTCTTTTGCTGAAAGGTGCAGAGACCACAAATGCCCAGGTTGGGGTGAAAGGCAGATGTTGGCCAGCTATGATTTTATATATGTTATTACCCAGGTTTATATGCATTCCAAGCAAGAGGTTAAGGTATCTTCAATATCTACCCCTAGGTGTCACTGTTTCAAAAGAATTCTTTCAATAATTATAATTCCCTGGGGAGAAAGGGAGTGGGCATTTAATATTAACTTAATAAATATATTAAATTTAATATGCAGGAGGAAGAAAAAGGGACCTTCAGGGAAGGGGCTGTGTGGTTCCCTGTAAGATGATTGCTTTGGCCTGATCTGTGACTAATATGAGATCCTCTCATGTCCTGCAAATAGCTTTTCTGGTCTGTAGCCTTACTGTTAGTCAGACCCTTGGTTGAGCAAGGCTGCCTGGTAACTGGCAGAGAGGGGTTTCCTGGTAAAAATAATCTTCCATGATTCCAAGTCAATGGGGCCTCCCAAAGCCTGAAGATGCACTCCAGGTCTCTTCTATCTGAAAGGTCAAAGAAATGCTCTCCCCATTGCATCATCTCCACCATTTTAAGAAAAAGCTCTGATCTTGTGAAATGTTTGCCTGTGGGCATCTGCCTTGGTTATCAGTGAGCTCTAGACAGGCCTGTCTCTTTCATTTTAGATGTAAATAGAAGAGGATCTCTGTGTCTCTACTGTTACTAGTCAATTACTGCTCTCTATTTTTTTCTAGGAAGATAGGGCAGACTCCATATTATTCTCACCAACAGTCTGCCCCTTCTTGTTTTCTTGAATAAAATCTTTTAAGTATGGTTGGTATTGACAATCAAGTATAATTTTGGGTTTTACTTTCCAGTTTGGGCTCCCTTTTGGGGCCCTGCTTGACTTTCCATATGGTGACAGAAAATCTGTGATTCCTGCTGACCAGTACCATAGGTAACTGTATCACTCTGTATGATTGGGCCTTATTATGAAGGTTTATTTAGTTTTGTAATAAACTGCAATTTATTTTGGTGCATCTCATCTTGGATCTCCCTTGTGTCACTCTCCTGTTATATCATAGTCTTGCTGTGTGTCTCATGGGGCCTGGTGGTACACCTGCACTTGGAACCTGGCAGCACACCTACTCATGGGGCTCATGGGGGGCTCACCCATGTGTGGGCCCTGGCAAGAAAGGTTTTAAACATAAGTGATCAATATACTGACCTTGTCATCTTTCAGATTCATAGACGTTTTTATTTTATATTTTTGATGCTCTTGTAAATAATATTTTTATTTTGATATCATTTCATTGCAGTATATTGCAATTTATTGTTTTTTTAATTTTTATTTTGAAATAATTATAGATTCAGAGGAGTTTGTAAATATAGTATATAGAGATGTCCCATATACTCTTTACTCACTTTCCACTAATGGTAGCTTCTGACATGACTATACAATATCAAAGCCAGGAAATTAAAATGATACAATGTGTGCATAGATTTTTTTTCTTTTCCATTTTTTTCACTGGTATCAGTTTATCTAGCAACTATGTCATCAAGGTACAGAACTTTTCAGTCCTTACCTCTTACCCACTTTCCTCAGATCCCCACCCCATCTTCATCATTCCTAATCCCTGGCAGCACTGATTTGTTTTCATCTCTATAATTTTGTCATTTCAAGAGTGTTATATAAATGGAATCACCCAATATGTGACTTCTTAAGGTTGGTATTTTCAATTGGCAACTAGGAAGTTTTAAACCAATGACTCATCTTTTTCTTTCCATGTCAAATGAAGTAACACAGAGAGTTTCAGTAATTATCCCCAGGCCCAAGTGCTCAATATGAGGCAGAACTGGGCCTGTGAAAGGGCTCCTTGCTTTCATCTACTCCTCTTAGAAATAAAAGATGATTTGTGTGTGTGTGTGTAAACAAGTTTTCATGGGGAAATGGACACAAGGAAACATATAATTTTTTTGTAGGTAAAAATCAAAATTCTCACAATACATACAAACATTTGCAAAATGATATATAAATATATCATTTTAAACTATGCTTAAGTGGAATGGAATACAAGCATAAATGAGGTTCCTTGCTCAAAAGGTGTTAGGAAAGCACATGAAACTTTTGTGAAAACACAAATTAATTCATGCATATTGCTAGCTTTATGTTA
>JAKSZT010050948.1:4942459-4955577 GCA_026826555.1 Tolypeutes matacus
TTATTGATTGCATGTAATATTGTTTTCCAGCCATTCACTTGCAACCTCTTTGTGTCCCTGGGTTAATATGAGTTTCTTGTAGACAGCATATAGATGAGTCATACTTCCTTACCCATTCTGTCAATCTCTGCCTTTTGATTGGAGAGTTTAATCCATTGACATTCAATGTTATTACTGTTAAGGCAGTACTTTCTTTAGCAATATTTTTTATAGGTTTGTATATGTCATATTTTGTTTTTAATTCTCTTTTTATTCTTTTAGTTATTCTTATTAATAATTTTCCTTTCTACACTCTCCACCAACCGTCTCTCTCCTGTTTCTTCCTTTCAACCCACAGAACTCTCTTTAGTATTTCTTGGAGTTTCTTGTTGGCAAACTCTTTTAACTTCTATTTATCTCTGAATGTTCTGAACTCTCCTTACTTTTTGAACATCAGCTTAGCTGGATACAGAAAGGAATCCAATTTTATAAACACAATAAGGGTGACTCCCTCTGGGATTATAAGGATTGATTGTCTCAGAAAATTGGTGCTCATTTAGGCTTTCCTCTTTTACTGAGGGACTTGAAGGGGTGTTACAACATTTTGACAGACTCTGGATCAGGATAAAATTAAAAAGAGAAATAAAATAATGTTTTTGCAATTATAGCAATTCCAAAGGATGAATTAAAATTTTTGAGTTTCCCATTACCTTTGTCCCAGATGGTCTGCCTCTGTGTGCTGTGGTTTGTGATGCTCTTTTTGGTTTTTAGATATCCAGCTTAGATTAGATTTAAGAACAAATTTTAAGTGTCTTTGCTCTGCAGGATGGTGCAGTCTCTGGAATAGAATATTACTATTTCATATGTTTTTGTTGTTATTGTTAATACTTACTTTTTTGTTTTTTTTCATGCAATATTTTTTCTCTTAAGGAGAACTTGAGCCATAGGTGAAGATGCCCATGAAACCGCTTGCATTTTTCTGTTTCTTACTTTGTGCAAGTTTGTTCATGGGAAATGAGGGAAACAACTACTTTCTGACATTTAAGGATTCTATTTTTTTTTGTTATTTGTTTTATTTCTTTATTTTTTAAATGAGCTTTAATCACTATGCATATTTGAGAGAATCGTCTGTACCTGGATTTATTTCTTTTGACCAGTGACCAGAGTAGTTTCCACTTTTTCCACCAAATAATGTAGACTTTGAGTGTGAATATGCTACAGATGGTGTTTTTCAGAAGTTTCATCAGATGTAATTGTCTTCAAATAAGAACTTCTAGTTGCTTAGAGGGTGTGGTTGACAGCTTTTCAAACACAATTAAGGTTTCTAAATTGCTTTAGTTTATGTAATTATTTGAAGCCTTATTGAAATCATATGAACGTACACACTGTTATAATTGTAATATATAGTTGCACCAATGACATCATTGCCATTGTCAGAGTTCCCATGTGTGTGATGTATAAATTAACATCCACTGTTGAAATGCTGTCAGTTTTAGATGTAGCCCATTCCTCTCAATCAGTAGAATGATTCTTTGAATTGGGTTAGTTCTCCTTTAATTCCTGGGTTCTGTTTGGCCTTCTTTGATTTTCTGGTTCCTTGTCTTGGTGAAGGTTTTCAAGCTTTTTACCTGCTAATTGACTTTATCTAAAATCGGAGGGGAAAGCATATGTGGTTCAAGCAACTGGGCTCCCATCTACCATATAGGATTTCTGAGACTTGATTCTTGGTGTCTCCTGGTAAAGGCAAAGCTGGCCCAAGCAGTGAGCTGGCCCAAGCAGAGAGCTGGCCTGTGCAGAATGGTGGCCCATGCAGGAGTGTTGGCCTGTGTGGAGAGCTGGCACAGGAAGATGATGCAACAAAAAGAGACACAGAGGAGAGACAATAAACAGCACAGCTGACCAAGGAGTTGAGATGGTGCAAGAGATTGAGCACCTCCAGAGATTGACCACTATCTCACTCCAGATAGTCTCACTATTAGTTCTTTGTGCCACCTAAAGAGAAGACAAGCAGACACAGAAAAACACACAGCAGATGGACAAGAGAGCAGACAACAAGTGGAGGGAGGGGGAAGAAATAAATAAATAAGTCTTTAAAAAAATAAAATTGGAGGAAATATCTACTTGAAAAATAGATGTCTTCATATTTAGTACTTTCTTAATTCCATAGAAGCAAGTGTTTTTTTGTTTTTGTTTTTTGTTTTTTTTTGTAAATCTTTTTACTTTTACTGAGAATTTTGAGGAAAACTGGCAGGAAGAATTAATCCCCAAATAGAACGTGTGCCTGTTAGAAAGAAGGCTTACTCTAGTGTAGGAAACAGTAAATATCTGTGGGTGGCAGCTTTTGTGTAGGTGTGTCCAATCTTGGTGAATAAAATTACTTGCCAGATTGAGGTGCTGTGAGGCATTGGCTCCCTTAGGTGGTGTGGACCGTGGTCTTTGAGAGGGCCTGCCCATATCTCAAGGACACCCATGATGTCTGCTCTTTAAAAGATCAAGCAACAGTTTGGTTTTGATTTTGAATTCCACACTCATAGGTTGAATTTTAGCTGATTGAAATGAGGCATATGAAGTCTTGGTTTTTGCATGGGTGTTAATGTAATGCTTATACATGAAAATGAGCTCATTCAACCACTTTAAGTCAAACACAAAAATAATAATAATAAATATACTGAACTTAGTGGAAAAAATCTGAATCTAATCATGTGAAAGCATGAGACAAAATGCAAATTCAGGCATGTTCCATAAAATAAATAGACTGAAATCTTCAAGTGTCCAGGCAACAAAAATCATGGGAAATAGAGGGATTGTTTTTTTGAGAGAGATTGAAATAGACATGACAACTCAATGCTTCCTGTGATCCCATCCTTGATCCCTTTTGGATAAAAGATATAATTGGTCAACTGGCAAAATTTGAAAGCGTTCTCAAGTATAGATGGTAGTAAAATATTATAGTTAATTTTTAGCTATTCTTAATTTACAGTGACTATTTGAAGGCATATTGTGGCATTTTAAAAATTCATTCTATATTTGTATTTCAGGAAAAATGCTAATTATATCTGCATATTATTTAGATACATTTCAGAAAAAATATATATTATATAAATATGAATTATATATGATATTTGTTATGTATTATATATATATATGTATATATGTATACACTCAGGGCAAGAAACAGAATGGTGAATATTTGTAGAAACTGGGTGAATTATACATGGGAAATCTTTGTAAAAGATTTCCAAATTTCTTCTGTGAATCCAAAATTATTTCAAAATTTCCAGTTATGAAAATGTTCTTCAGAAGCCAACAGGTATTAAGATGAATGAACATATTGCCCAATCCTGTAAACTAAAGGAAGGACTGCATAAAGAGGGATTAAGTAGCTATATAAATTATTACACACAAAAGGTAAAATAGAAAAATTTTAAAGCAAAAATAACCAATAAGAGAAGAAATGAAAAAAACATATTTTTTAAAAAGCAATAAAATAAAGAATGCTTTCTTAGTGTAACCAGAAATATGAGATATAGACTACATTGGACATGTATGAAGTCTTGATCAACATTTAGAAGAAATGTTACATCATAAAAGGAAATGATGGTCAATTTTTTGTCTACAAATTTCTGTATTTAGGATGAACTTCTTGTTCCATAGAAAAATATGTTGCTAATATTAAGTCAAAATGGATTTTGATGAGCAATTTCTGTAATCTCCAATTGTGTAGTTTAAATGGTAATACTTTCTCCAGCATTCTGGAAACCAAGTCTCTCCTAATTACACTTGTCTTTTGGAACTTTCCGAGTGCTTATGGCCCATTAATACCATTGTTTTGAATTTTACATTTTCTTATTCCTGGTCTACATTGAGCTCATGGGGCATCCAGATAAGTTCTTCCTCACTGACATCACAGAGCAGGATCCCATCTCTGCTAGAAACCTTGGGTGTCAAAGCCATCACATATGGCTCTACCATACAATGAAACTTTTCAATAATGAAGTCACTTATTCAAAATGATATTCATAGGATGGAATTGCAATTGCAGATGTTAGTCATAAGTTTGTTTATGTCATTAACAGCTTTGCAGAGATTTAATTCATAGAATAAAATTCACCATTAAAATTTACTATTTATTTTTTAGTATAGTCACAAGGTTGTGTCACCATCACCACAATCTAATTTGGGAATATGTTCATCACACCTGGAAGACAAAAAGTCATTCCCCTTTCCTCCCACTGCATCTCCAAACTAACACTAATCTACTTTCAGTCACTATAGCTTTTTCTATGTGGGTATTTTATATCAGTGGAATCATTTGATTTCAGTCCAGCATGAATTCTCTGGTCAGAGTTGCTGTGGATGGTATATTAAGAAAAACACCTTCTTTGGACGCCAAAGTGGCATCTGTGCAATCACTAATTCATCTTGTTATACCTGAATGAGTGCCTCTGTTCCGGCAGAAAAGTCAGTATAGAAACTTAAGGTGAAAGCCACCTGGCTTTATGAGGAAGATGCTGATAGTTGATTAGTTTAGTTCATCAGGTTGGGTCCAGGACTCTGGAGACAATGCTCAAGTCTGTAGGGCCTGCTGGCCTCTTTTGGTTGCTTGGAACCCTGTTGATAATCAACTTTATCTAAAGGTGCCTGACACCAGTTCCCAGCCCCTCTATCAGATCAATCAATCAGGCACTCATGGGAAAATTTTCCAGAAGGCAATACAGTATAGAAATGAGGGGTGTGTATCATTGGGAGAAAATTGTTCATGAGTTTATCTCTTTTGGACACGTCTTCTGGTTAGAGGCATTGACATATTTTATTCTGGACTATCTTTTCATGGATGTTTGTAGAGAAAATAACTTTGGAAGACAGAGATATTGGCTCCTTCTTGGGCAGAGCACAGGCTGTTTGCTTTCTTAGTAATAAAGATACTGTCTTCCACCAGGCAAAGGGTGAGGCAGGTGTGCTGATGGTTCCCTGGAAAAGCCTGGAGATTTTTACTCAACAGTGACTTAAACCCAGTCCAGGTGCTGTATCCATATGAGATTCTCTGCTTCTCTCTCATGGGACTTGGAGGACAAAAGAAATGATGCAAATGTTAAGCTCATGCTGCTGCTGTGCCCTGATTAATAAAGTCCTTTGTTTCTAACCCAGGAGTCTTCTGTCTGCAGATAGTGTCCATAACCTATTGTAGGTTAACTTGTTAGCTTGCAGATTGTGTTAAATTCCACATGCTTTACAGTTCCTGGGGGTAACCATAGGGGTGTTTTGAAACAAAATCATATTATAATGTTATATGTTCAATATAGAAATCTAATCACTTCCTTAAAAACTTTGATTATATTAAAGAAAAAACAGTGTTCCTCCACTCTCCAAATAAGGATGGGTTTAAAGAGTAGGATTCAGGGGCAGATGGAGCTTAGTGGTTGAGTGCCTGCCTCCCATTCATGAAGTCCTGGGTTCATTCCCCGGTACCTCCTGGGGAAATAAATAGAAGGGACTTAATTCAGAAGATTGCTCTATAAAATGGAAGAACAATGTAAAATATTGAGGTTGGAGGTGCTGCTTTAGAGGAGAGTAGGACCAAGGGAGCAGGGCACTGACTGGGTGGAGGGAGAGAGCCAACAGCCCTCATGACAAAGCTGCTCAGAAGGAACTTGGAAGAAAGTCAGCTACTATGAGATTATTAAATGCTTTGCCATAGGGCAGTGTGCATCTTTCTCTCTCTCTCATGTACACACACACACAAACACACTCAAGAGTATAATGTCTTTAATCATGGCCACATGGTTCAGTGATTCATATTCAGTATTCATAATGGCCTCGAAATGAAATCCACTTACATGTCCACCAAGTGGACTGTTAAATTAATTGTTAGAAAGACACACATGGAAGGCTCTCCACCAATGCCAATGAGTAATTTATAACAACATGCAATAATAAAGATAAAGTAAAAAAGAACATATGGAATAAAATAAGCTAAATACAGAAGGTTCTTTATGATTCCATTTTTATAAAGTTCAAAGATGTGAAAGTGACCTGTGCTGTTAGATGTCCTCATAGTGGTTTCCCTTTGGGGAACTAGGACACCCCCTGGAGGCACCTTTGGGACAATATTCTGTTTCATGACCAAGGAGCTATATCCAGGGCTCAGTCCAGTTTATAACATGGCATTGTGCTGTGCACTTAAGACCTGCACATGTGTCTTGAAAAATGTTTTTAAATAAGTATCTCCAAATTTTGAAAAGTTGTGGGAAAGTAAGTAGGTTAGTATTGAAATATCCTTCTATTGTCAAATGGAAGTTAAAGGTATTAAATAACATTACCCTCTATGTATATATGTATGTATATATGTATATATATGTATGTATATATGTAGGTATGTATGTATGGTTTGAGAAAGCATTTATCTTAATAAAAACATGAGGGAGAGTGGCTGTAGCTCAGGTGATGGAGCACCTGCTTCCCATGTACAAGGTCCTGAGTTAAATCCCCAGTACCACTTTAAAAAAAATCAGGAAAAGTTTCTAGGAAAGATGAATCTTCCTCCCCCTAGCCATAGTAGCAAGAGACATATTCTGCATCATAACCAGCTCAAAGAATCTGATCTGATCAAGTGTCACACTGACAACTTTAATAAGATATTGAAGGCCTTTATTCTGTGAAATAAAGAAATGTGAATAAATATAATTATGAATTTCCATTCTCATTTATTTTATTACACTTGGTCCTTGGATATATTATTTGGAAGACAACTAGATATAAAATCTAAGTTCAAAGTTTTGTAAAACCTTACCTTAAATCTCTTCTAAAAAATTCCATTGTTGAAAGATTGTGTTATTTGATGTTTCTTTCACTGGTAACTATGTTTTAATATTATTTCTATATACAAAAGGTGTAACTATCTATAAGGTTTTTCCAACAAGATATTTTCACTTCCCTCTTCTACTCACAGGCATGTAGCTATAATAACATTCAGATAACTTTTGCAAACTCAAAGCTGATTCTTGATCCTCTGATACATTTGTTCAATTACTGTGATTATACTCAAGGAATCCATGAAAACCACTAACCTGTATTTATTTTGAAGTATGTTTTAATTTCTAGATTTTAAAAAAAGTAAGAGATATTGAGTATAAAACCTCCTAAATCAAAGGGTAAATGTAGAATTATTTTTTAAAAATTTAAGAAGCATAGAAGTTAAGATAGAAAAAATAAGAAAATTGACCAAGTGTAATGAAGAACACACAATAAGTTGGTAAATCTAACCCAAAACTATCAATTATCACATTAAATATACATAGACTATTTGCTCCTTTAAAGGTAGCATTGTTTGACTATATTTAATTGGATATTTTTAAAAGAGATATAGCAAAGCATTAGGATTAAGGTAGAATAATGAACAATACATTATAGATAATGTTAACCTATTGCACAAGTATCATGACTATGAAAATATCAGATAAAATAGACTTTGACATTAAAGTAGCTTGTCTTTATTGTAATTAGTATCATTACATTGCTTAATGTAAAATTTCCCAATAATATTGGTTGATGGATAACAGACATTATCTTGCTGATAAAACATAATATATACACGTAAAATAAATATACACATGCATATACCTATATAAACCCACATATATACACTTACATTCATTGGCAAATGTATGTATGTATGTGCATACATATGTGCATACATATATAATAGGTGTATATATTACTTTTTGCAACCTGCTTTTGGGTCTAATATATGGAAAATATTTTTATGTGTCTCTATTTTCAACCCCAAAGTCCAGTATATATCTGTTAGATCAAACTCATTCTTTTGTTTTTCAGTGTATCGAATCTTAATACTTAGTATCATATTTATATGTAAAGGCAGAGCTAGCTGTAGTAAAATCCCACATACACTTGAAAAATAAATATTTATTTTGTTCCTTTGAAGTTCAACAAGCCTCAAAAGCCACATCAAATGGATTCATGAAGTCCCCTGTTCAAATGACTGTTCCTCTATGGCTTCCAGTTTCATGAAAGGCTTCACTTAATTCTTCCATGCAGGACATGGGAATACATCCTCAAAACTCTTTCTTTCTAGCATGGAGAGTTGGCACCTTCATTTTGTACAGAAATATCTGCCTTCCACATATTGGTGAAAGCCATGCAGTTATAACCCAGACATCTTATGGCATTTTTAATAAAATTTTATGGAAGTGTATCATTCATATAAAAACATACATAATCAATAAGTGTTTACAAAACGGACATGCTTATCATCATACAGGGCTCCCATACTTCACCCTACCACCAACACCTTGCATCATTGTGAAACATTTGTACAAATATGAAAGATCATCATCAAAATATTACTCCTAATGATAGCCCATATCTTACATTTGGTGTATTTTTCCCTCTACCCACCCACCCAATTATTAACACCCTGTACTAATGTTATATATTTGCTATAGTTCTTGAGAAAACATTCTCAGATTGTCCTGTTAACTGTAGTCCATCATCCACCCCTGGATTCCTGTGATATACAGTCCCATGTTATGTAAAATCCATTCTAAGTGTACACTCAGGGGCTTTCATTTTCATCACAGTGTTGTGTTGTCATCACCTCAGTCAATGTTAGGGCATTTTCAATATGCCAAAAGGAAAAATCCCATACAACCTTATACCCCCCTATTGTTATCCTTTAATATTGAAATATCTTCTTGCCAGTGTGGTTACTAGTATAAATATAAGAATGCTCTTCTTTTAAAAAGTGCTAAGAATATGATTACACATGGGAAAATTACAACTAATGTATCTTAAGGGTGATAGTTAAGAGTAATATTGTAATATTTTGTAGCAATGGCATCATTTGATGTTTTTAAATGTCAACATTTCTGTGACATTTTGTGGGGGGATAACGAAGTGAAAGCATATTTTTGTGTTATTCTTTATTCCACTGAACTTGAATCTGGGAATTTCTGTATGAGAATGTTTTAAACATGGTAATACTACTTATAATTATATTTCAAATGACTGTCCGCTGTCTAAGGATTTAACATACAAACTTTATAACTTGAAACAGGATTTGTTCTCCAGTTTCACCCCATGATACCTTATTCTTACCTGAGAACATGTTTGTCTTCAGTTTTCTGATTGACCCTCTCACAAGTTTCTTTTTCAAGGAAATTCTCCAACAATTCTATGCTTAGTTAGTTTCAGGAGAAGTTTAATATGTCAGAAAGAAGGATTATTTCCCCCATTAATCTCCAGAATGAAAGTTGATTTCCCCCATAATCTCCAGAATGTTTCAGAACCTACTGTTTTTTAATTGCATAGACTCTGAATGACTCCATTGCAAGTAATATTAACATTTCAATTCTATAAGTATTTCTATAACAATTACTTAACTCATTTACATTTGATATCTCTAATTATCATTATGTTATAGGGGCAGAAGTTCATGGTGGCCTGCTCAGTACTCTCCTGTAATGTGACAGCTTCATAATTACAAGTCTGTGGTGATGGCTGAGTAAATAAATGAACTTGTGCAAAAACTCATGCGTTATGTTTTTCTAATAAGGTTAGGAGGCTCGTATTCCTTACTCAGGAGAAACAGAGTCCAGAGACACTGCAGCCTCGGCCCATGAGAACAAAGGGGCTGACAGCTGGGAAACATGCAGTGAATAGTGTAGCAATGTTCAGCAGCCACAAGCTGGGATTATCAGAAAGAGCAATACAAACTTGAAAGATGGAGGAGAGGGTGTAAAAGGAAACAAATGTGCTCACCAGGACAAGGATGCTGAGGGTGGCTCTGGACTCAGGGGAGGCTCTGGGGGAGAGGCTGCTCTGATGAATGTGTCGGACCTGCTGCTTGTGCCTGGACAAGATAGAAACCAGGGAGCCACTGGCTGAGAGCATGAGCCCCAAACACAGAACATCAGGGAAGGAAAGCAAGATTGCATACAGAGAGTCTACGATCTTGCTGTGAATTTTAGAAGAACAGTACGCAAAATATTTTTTCTTTTTAGTAGTATCATTGCTCCAATTGCTGGTCATATACATAGGAAAACTGACATTTACCAGCATGTAGAGGAGCCAGCACAGGGATAGGGAGATGCGGATGTATGTGGGCACTTTGCTTTTAAGCTCTGCCCACCTGGAATTCACAGGGCTGATGGTGATGGCCTGGAAGACACTCAAGAGGCAGGTGGTGCCAATGGACACTCCCCTGCCCACTCTGTGCACATAAAAAAGAAGTTTGCATCCATAATCACTGGGTAAGTGTTTCCACCCCAAAGTTGCCATTGCCTGTGGGATTCCTTTAGAGATGAGAGCCAAGGAATTGGCTACAATCAGGTGCTTGAGCATCAAATCTCTGGTTCTTAACCTGCTCCCTGTGAAATAAAGGAGATGATGGAGGAGAGAGAAATTTCCAATGACTCCAACTATAGTCTGTAATAAGAGGACTATTCCTATCACCAAGTTCCTGGAGGGCATTCTGCCAGTTCCCAGAATTAGTATTTCACTTAAGAGTCAGAGGATGCTCCAAGGAAATGTGAGGTATGTGCTACAATGATCAAGTCTAATGAAACCCAATATTCTCAACTTACCATTAAGAGTATTAGAATATTAAAATATTCATAGTTGTTCTTTTATTAAGAGTCTTTCAAGAAATGAATGCAGGGAAGCGGCTGTGGCTCAATCAGTAGGGCTCCCACTTACCATATGGGAGGCTCTGGGTTCGGTTCCCGGGGCCTCCTGGTGAAGGCAAGCCCGCCCGCACGGCGTGGTTAGCTGACCCAGCGAGCACAAGCAGCAAGGGGGGGTTAAATGAATAAATAAATAAAATCTTAAAAAAAAAAAAAAGAAATGAATGCATTCCTTTAAAGAGCCACTTTCCATGTAGGAATCCCTGCTAAGAAGGCCATACATGATGTAACTTCTCTATCTTCACAAATCCATGAGGCAGGTATTACTAGAGTTTTCATTAGAAAGGGAGGAAACATACACAGAGAAAAGTTATGTGATTTGTCTAAATTCACATCCTGCTTAGGTGCAAAGGGTGACTTGAAACAGTTTGGGTTCATTGCAAAGAAAATGCCTTTAAACCAGCATGATAATGAAAGAATTTGTTAGGTGAGTGCCTCCAATAATCCAGATCTATATTCAGCTTTTTTCAAATTTTTATTTTTTAGCCTGTTTTTATTCCTTGTCTCTGGATTTTAGATTAATGGTATGTTATCTTATAATTTGTTTGTAGCAATTTTTAATTTATATGTAAGGATATACTGTATAGGCCAATATAATCCATGAATGAAGATTTGGAGCTCTTAATATAATGTAGATCTTAACAAAATATAGATTGTAGAATAGTAGCACAGAAGCCAGCCCCTTGAGCCATTTGGTCTCTATGAATTCAAGAATGTCTCCATATTAAGATGGTAGTAGAGAGACTCATTTACTTTTATGTTAGGAATTAAAGTACCATTTCACCTAGCAAAGGAATCATTGACCAATCTCATGTCTTCTCCTATACTGAGGGCCATGAAACATTAACATGAAATAAAGCATTGTAGGGTAGAAAGGAAATTACTGTTTACATATGTATTAATCCCAACAGAAGGAAAGGTATTAGCAAGGTGGTGATACTTCTGAAAGATTCTACAATGAAGACATATGCTAAATAATATCTGTAAAGTGGAAAATCACATGCATTTAATAAATCTAAATAGGAGAACTTTGGATTGTTATTAATATACTTTTAAACCAATCTGGTGGCTGCTGTCTGAAACCCACAATTTAAAAGTCATGCTTTCCTTAAACCCTGCTTCCAGCAGACTCACCAGAATCAAGAGGCCCTGTGTGTTTTCAGGAGAGACATAATTACTGTCTCCATTAAGCATTTCTTACTCCCAGAGCTGGGGAAACATTTGCAGCATCTTGACAGTTTCCATTCACATCCACTGTTTCTGTCCAGGAAGAAATGACCCCTGTAGATTCAGCCCTACTACTTATTACAATTTAGAGTTCTTATAGGCACACATCTTGTTGTCCTAAAAGTTGTTTCTGTGATTCCTAGAAGGGATGCTGAGCAGCAATTGATTTAGAAACTCAGGTCTCCAACAGCTTTTTAAAATTAAATGCCCACAATCCCTGTCCATGAGGATTACATTAGATCCCAACAGGAGCCATCAGGTCTTGGAGTCAGGTCTGGGATCCCATCTCTTGTAGCAGCTCAGGGATGATTTCCCCTTCCTGGGCAGCTTTGGCACTGGACCCCCTTCAAATTCTGAAGGATCCTTCTTCTGAAATGATTACTTCCCCAGACTCCTCATTTGTCTCCTTCTCCTACCTCTCAGCATGAAATAGAAAATACTCAGCAACTGCTTCTGGCTGCTGGGATGGTGGGCTAAGTTTGATGGTCACAAGAGCCAGTATGTGTGGGAGGGAGGCAGATATGGGTTTGTGCTTCTCTGACCTCATCTCCCCACAGAACTGCAATTACCATTTCACCTGGAGTGGCCTTGACAGGATGGGCTTTGGGAGCTGAGAGTATTTCTGAAAAACAATTATCTCAGTTGCTAATTACTAAAAATAGTTACAAGTTTCTAGAGTTTATCAGAGAGTTTGAGAGAGGGTCCTGGGCAGGCAGGGTCTCATGGGAGTGGTTAGCCAAGACTGAGGTCTGAATGGGAGGGACTGGCAGTGAAGTGGTGGGTCTCAATGGATGCTGTACTTTCCTAAGGCATCCTTCTCCCCCAAACTTTAGATCATGGAGCCACTTAAATAGGCCATTACCCAAGAAATGGAATCAAATCACCTGAGAAGGATTTTCAGAGATCCAAGTCAAAGGAAGTAAACCCTGCCAAGCAATCAATATCAACTAGTTAGGATGTCTAGATGATATGGACATTTGTAGGAAAATAGACTTTACCAATATAGAATGTCCAGTTCTCACAGGAAGTCTAAATAGATCTATAAATATAGAAAGGAGAAATTTATAAGACAATTTCAGAAATAAAAGCACAAGGATCAGATAGTTTAACAGGCCATTCATTTAACTCTCAGATAAGCTGATGCTACTTCATCAATTTGAGAGAACTGAATAGACATCACCCTCTCTACCCTTGTTTTTGGCTGAATTTTTG
>JAKSZT010050948.1:4970792-5029385 GCA_026826555.1 Tolypeutes matacus
AAAGTGGTTAAAGTCTGAGTGTGGTCGATCTCCTGGGTTATAACATTGCAATCACTGTCTGCTCTCTGTGTGTTCTCTGTGTCTGCTTATCTTCTCTTTAGGCAGCACTGGGAACCCATCCTGGGACCTTTCAGAGTGGGAGAGAGATGCTCAATCTCTTGTGCCATTTCAGCAACCTGGTCTATTGTGTCTCTTATTGTCGTCTGTGTCTCTTTTTGTTGTGTCATCTTGCTGTGCTAGCTCTCTGTGTGGGCCAGCATTCCATGTGGGCCAGCTTTCACTGTGGACCAGTTCTCCCCATGGGTTAGGTTCCCTTTCAGCAGGAGGCCCAAGAATCAAACCCTGGACCTCCTATATGGTAGACCAGAACCCAATCACTTAAGCCACATCCCTTTCCCTTGATCCTATTTAATGGGAAAGAAAGAAATATGCATTATTACCTTCCTGACAGACTATGCTTTTTTTTTTCTTTAATTTATTTATTTTTTATTGTGGGTAAAAATCAAAATTTTCACAGTACATACCACTATTTGTAAAATGATATATAAATATATATGCATAGATGTGCATTTGCTTACAAAAATGTTATTTATGTATAAATAAATATATTTTAAGAGGTAATTAGATTACCGAAAATATTACACGGAACACCCTGGGATTTCCATGTTGCCCACCTCCCACACCTCCCGCCACATCCCACACAAACATCTCCCACAAGTGTGGCCCACCACCCTCAAAGGACTTACATATCCTGGCGCTTTGCCACCAACCATAGACCACAGTTCATATCATAGACCACACTCTCTCCCACACAGTTCTGAGTGGTGTGTGCTGATTTAAAATGGCCTACATCCGTTGCCACAGTGGTACTCAGGACAACCTCCAAATCCCAAAGAAGCCCCTGTATTTCAACTACTCATCCCCTCCCTGCCCTCAAAGTGTCAAGTGGCCACTGGCTCTACCTCATTGTTATAATTTCTTCCATTGCTAGAATCACCATATGTGTACAACAGAATACCATCAAGTCTACTCTAGCCCATAGTTCTTCCCCCAATCCTGAGGGGACTGGGATGGTGATGTCCACTACACCTCCAAGTGAGAGAGGGCTTATATCCCATGAATATGGTGGGTGGGATGATCCTTCCTGCAGATGCAGGCCCTCTCCATTACCTGGGATGGCCGTTGCCCATTGTTGTCTCCTCGCCAGGTGACTTGGGTGAGTCCATTGAGCTGTAGGGTAGGAGTTGCAGCTCCACTGAGATTCCACACACACCTGGCACATAGGTAGGCCAGAGGCTCCAGTCTCTGGAAGTATGCCTAAAAACTTCTGCATCACATATAGGTTTGAATAGAAAGGACTGATGAACCATGTACAGGGAGGACTTATTTGAGTCCAATTCTGTCACTCTCAGGAGCACAGATTCCAAAATAGAGCCCACTGATAAGGCTGTGCTTTGTTTTTTACATAATAATTGATAAAAGTACTTTTGTAAAATAATGAGAGCTAGTTATTGCAGAAAGAAAAATAGAATTACAAATGTCATGCCATGGCATATGCAGTTTATAATTAATAAATAATCAGTATTCATAAATAATCAACAAAATTATTAGATGAAAGCCAGATACACACTCCCCTGAATCCTTTCCTGGCCTGCACTGTAGCTCAAACTCCACCATCCAGCTGTGTTTCAGGACAATGCCTCAGTGTGGGATTCACAAGATGGCAGAGCTCCAGATTCACAACATCTTCATAATTCCATTCTCCTCAGATGACCACACCCCCCTGTCAGGATGGGGTCTGGGGTGCACTGTCCACTGCCACAGTGAGTGCCCTCTTTGGGGACTTTCTGGCCTTATCCTTCCCTGAGGAGAGTGACTAGGAGTGGGAAGTCACTCCTTTAAGGAAGACTCATCTCTGGCCTCACATGACTTGGAACCTACTGATTGAGATGGGGAGGTGCAGGAGCAGCTGTGCCTGATGGATCAGCTCTTCCTCATTTTTGGGGGTGTGCATATAGTGGAACCCCAATAACGGTGGGGATAGAGACCCAGGGCTGATTATTATTATGCAGCTTTCTGTTTTTATTCAAAATGAAAATAAGTTATTAAGGTCTTGTAATTTAATTTTTTAAGAGACTGAGACAACAACAGGGAGTAAAATATGAAGCTGCAATGCCAATAGGAAGCTATGGTGTTAATGTGCATTTAATGTGCAAATGGCTGAAATTTCAGACACTCTATGTGTAGGAACCACCAATGGAATCTGCATCTTTAAGCAGTGCCCTGTCTGAGGAGAGTTTTTGACTGTAGGGAAGTGTTTCAGTATAAATGATTATGGCAATATTCTCTTGGGCTTAGTATTTTAATTATTTGGGTTATTGAAAGTCATTTTAGGGGAGTGTATATGGCTCAAGCAGTTGAGCACCCATCTCCCACATGGGAGTTCCCAAGTTCAGTCCTGGTGCCTTCTAAAGAAAACAACCAAACAACAACGAGACATGGAGCAAAAACAACAAGCAGACAACAAGCAAAAAGAAGGAACAAGACAACAAGAAAACAGTGAGCAGACAATGAGCAAAAAAATCCTAGAAGGGAGTGGTTGTGGCTGAAGCAGTTGAGTGCCCACTTCCCACATGGGAGATCCTGGGTTCACTTCCAGGGCCTCCTAAAGAAAAATTGAACAGACAACAGACAATGAACAAAAAACTGAGTGAAAAATGAGAAAACAGATAAGGGAGCTGACTTGGGGGTGGGAGAGTCATTGTAAGGGAGTGGATGTAGCTCAGTGGTTGAGTATGTACGAAGTCCTGGGTTCAATTCTTGGCACACCCCTAAAAAAAGTCATTGTAAATTATCATTCTTCAGTTATTTTAAAAGAAAATTACTCAAAATATGACACACTGTACATGTATTTTGACTTTCTATCATTGCAGTTCAATTTTAAAAATGTTTTCTTCATTAAATTTCATTTGCCTTATAGTAAAGATACCTGGGTAAACACAGCAAAGTTTGCTGTGGGTGCAGATGCTGGGGCATGGCCCAGCCCTCCTGCTTCCCTCAGTATGAAGAGCAGGGTCATGGGAACCAGGAGGAACTAGGCTTGACATAGAAGTCTGGGCATCACCCCACACCCCATTTCCTCAGATCCATCGCCTTCCACGTATCTCTCACATGCAGCCTTCTTGGTGATGGAATGTTCACTCAAAAGCTTTCCCACCAGGAGGCAGGGAGCTGGGTGGGCTTTCCCACCCCTTTTCTCAGAAGGCCCCCCCCTAGACAATCAACAATTCCTGACTCATCCAAGGGGGTCACAGGGACCAGGCAACCACAGCCTGAGAAGGGAGGACTGACCATTCCATCCCAGGCCATGTTCACAACCCCTGGTGGATCCTTCTCTGACCTTGTGGACCAGAGCCTGTACACAGGCCTCAAAGCTGGGGATAGAGAGGAAGCCAGCCCTGCCACGCCTCTCCCCAGCTAGAAATGGGCCACCATACCACTCCAGAAACCAGGTAAGACTAACCCCAGTGGCCCATGTGCTTTCCCCTTCCAAGCCATCTTCTTACTGGAGAAGACACAATAAATGTGCCCAGTAACACTAGCTCACCATGTGACCCTGGGCCAGAAGCATTGGCAGCAGTGGAAAATGGGTGAGAAATAAACATTCCAGATCCTGAGTCCACAGCTAGAGGACCTGTAACACTGAGAGAGAGCCCTTCAGTCCATGCTTTTACCAGCCCTCCAGGTAACTCTGATGCACACAAATTTGAGAGCCTTTGCACTGCCATAACTCATCCCTGAGGTATCATCAGAAAAAAACAAAACAAACCTGGGAATGAACACTATGCGTGAGCTGATGTTAATGCTTAGAATAAAACCCCCCAAAGAGTTTTTATTAATAAAAATGGTCTGACTCATAACCCATTCTCTTGTTTTCCTCCTCTTGGCCATCTCATCTCCCTCACTTCACTCTTTATGCTTCTTGGGATCTCATGAAAAGTAAAGGACTTGAAACCACATTCTTGCTACATGGTCTTCTTTAGTGTTGGAATTAACTAGTTCTTTGAACTTAAAACAAAGCAATTTATTGAAATACTTTGGATTATGAAATTAGCAGGACAATAGGTTAGGAGATGTTTTACTTGAAAACAGGAATGAAACTATTCTCATTATCATAATTGGATGTTTATAATTTTCTTTCTTTTGCAATAAATAATATTCAGTCTTTAAATGCTCTTATAGCCTACTACTAAGTAAGGAACACTCCAATATTTAAATTCTTGTGCATATGGGATCAACATACTTTAAATTTGAAGATATTTTCCTTCAACTTATTCCAGTTACAGGTTGCTGGTTTGTACTTCAGAATTGGAAACATTCACATAAAAACCACCATTCCAAGCCACTTTCTCATGTGTCTTGTCCCAGATTTAATTGTCTGGACCATTGACCCTTTTCTATCTCATCTCAATTGAGGAGAAAGAAGATTGTTTTTAAAACTTAAAAATAGACCCACAGGTCACCTGTTGACCACCACTTCTCATGGCTTCAGTGAGAATTCCTTGGAAGTCTTGAAATATATTTTGAATCCAATTCTGTCCTAAAAGATACTATTAAACAGCCTTTTCCCTAATGCCAAAAACCATAAGACTGGTGATATCTCTTCTCTCCTGTTTCCTGAGTGAAGCTATAGACCAGAATTGTAAGGACAATCAAACTGTTGACTCCTTGCCTGTCTTCAGAGGTTGAGATTGTTGGGTCTGGGCAAATCTAGGAGATATACTGGGGCTTCCAGGATGATGAAGGGGGTCGCTGAGGGGAAGTTTCCCTCTACAGCTGTACTTTTTTTTTTTTTTTTGCCTCCAGACATTCTTGCATTCATGTGAACCTAATGAACATCATCACATTTGATCAAATCAGCTTCTGCTCTCCCAAGATTTGATGCAATCTTTTCCTTTGTGTTCATTTTCCTCTGTATTTCCATTTCATTACATATGTATATATCCAACACAATCTACTATACTTTCTTCCTTGCTTGCATTCTGAAGCATTTTAAATATTTTAGAGTATATATATGTGGGTATGTGTGTGTGTAATAAATCATTGCTAGTTTCATTTTAAATCAAAATAGATGTGAAGTATTCCATTAATATGGAGGAAATCACTGGGACTTGACCTGTATCCTTGTGTTCTGACCCTTGGATGGCCATCAAGTCTCATGACAAGGTGGAGGAAAGTTTAGAAATGTCATGGGGATTGGAATGGTGTTCCCTGCCATCCTCTCTCTCTGCCCCTCTGGCTCCATTCTCCTATTTTTTTTCACATCATGACAAGATCCTGCCCAAGGCTGACCTGGTCTGTGTCAGGGTCTCCAGAGTCACAATCAGAAACATCCCCTGTCCCAGCCTTCCTGAGGGTCTCAAGGGAGTCAAGAGATGGGGGAGTGGCCTTTCCAGCCAATCAGAGCAAGTCCCACCCCAATGCCTGAGAAATCAATAAAAGGCAGGTGAACCTTCATTCTGAGTCTGCATGTCCAAAGGACAGGACTTTTCCTTTGGGGTCAAAAATGGTCTCCCTGCCCCAGCCCCCAACACATTCCTGACCAGCCCCCTCCAACATAGCTCCTCTAAAGACAGGAGCTCAAATGTGGAGGAAGAAACATCAGAAGGAGGAGACAAGGTGCTCTCATCCAAGCCAAGTGAAAGCCACATCCAAAGACAAGGTAGGGACTTGGCTGTTCATATGGAGGCTGGAGTGAGAGATGGAGAGAGATGCAGGCTCATGCATGTTTGGTTAAAATTTATTGTGAGGATGGGATGGCAAATGTTTCATAGCGTTCAGGGGGCTTTGAAAAATGTGGACAATCATCCCAGGGAATCCTATTCCCCTGGTTCACCACTGGCAAAGAGGACCAGCCCCAGTGAAAGATGTACTGACAATATGGGGCAGAGATGGACTAAGGGGTTCATTTGCCAATGAGTAGGACAAGCACCTAATCTGCTTTTTCACTAGAAACAGAGCCCAAGACTGATAAACAGGAGAATTCCAAGGAGATGAGCTCAGAGTCAGAACCAGCTGCTACAGTACCTCAGGTGAGACCTTCCTCTTCTGTCTCTGGAGGTCCCTGGGCTGAGGTGACTCAGTCTCCTCTGAAGGAGAGGATTGAATGGATCTCATGGCACTGGGTTAACACTGAGAGACAACTAATATTTGATTTGAGAATGATATGAAAATACAAAATTATGTAAATGGAATTTGAAGGTATGAAATATTTAACATTGAATATATTGAAATGATAGTGAAATGAATAGTGAACTTGAGAACAGCACTGGAATGTGTTTAACTCAGAGATAATGTCACAGGAATATTTGAGTTTTAAACTTGCTGAAGTCCTAATTTTTTCTATTGTCTGACTTAATTATTAAGTTAATGTTCCTTAAATTTTTCTTCCTTATTTCAGGAGGGAAAAAAGTCTCACCATGTTCATCAGAAAAAAAGATATTTTCAGTAGAAACCCAAATAATATCTCCATTAAGCATGTCCCATCCTTATTACCAAAATAAATATATATTTTAACAATTGCTGCTAAAAAACTAACACTGGGAAAGGACTGGATGCATGAATCAATTTTAATTATTTGACTGAAACATCAAAGTGTTTTATAAATAAAAGTAATCTGACTCATAACCCTTTCTCTCTTGCTTTCCTCCTCTTGGCCATCTCACCTCCCTCACTTCACTCTTTGTGCATCTTGGAATCTCCTCCAAACTGAAGGACGTGAGGTGACATTCTTGCTTCACAGCCCACTTTAGAGTTAGAATTAAGTTGGACTTCCAACTTAAAATGAAGAAGTGTGTTGAAATTCTTTGAAATCTAAGTCATGAAGCCAGTATGACAATAGAGTAGTAGATGTTCTATCTGAAAACAGGGTTGTAAATATACTCATGATCATAACTGAGAATTGATCAATTTCTTCATTTTCTTATAAATAACATTCAAGCTTTAACTGCTCTTACAGTCCATTTCTAAATAAGAAGAACTCCAATATTTAAATTCTTGTGCACATGGGATGAGAAAATTCTAAATAGCAGGAGCTTTCCTTAACAAACGATTCCCATTTACAGGCTGCTGCTCTGTTCTTCAGAATCTGAAACATGCACATAAAACCCGCCATTCCAAGCCATCTTCTAAAGTGTCCTCCTTCCCTGCTTTAATCCTCTTGACCATGGTCTTTCTCCTTCTCATCTCAAACAGAAAAAGTATTGTTTTTAAAACCTAAAAGCAGTCCCACAGATCTCCTGTTGATCACTTCTTCTCATTTCATCAGTGAGAATTCTTTACAAACCTTGAAATATATTTTGAATTTGATCCTGTCCTAAGATTTAGTTTAAACAATTAGTTAAACAATTAACCTTTCCCCCAAATCCAAGAACCACTGGGGACATCTCCTCTCTCCTATTTCCTGGGTGAAAATATAGACCAGAATTGTAAGGACAATGAAATGGTTGACTCCCTGCCTGTCCTCAGTGGCTGAGATTGTTGGGTCTGGGCAAATCCAGGAGACATACTGGGGCTTGCGGGATGATGGAAGAAGGGGGAGGCTGAGGGGAAGTTCCCCTCTCCAGCTGGAGGATTTGCTGTCTCCAGACATTCTTGCTTTCATGTGACCGTAATTAACATTGCACCATCACATTTATTCAAATCATCTTTTGCTCCCCTAAAATTGCAATATTTTCCTTGATGTTTATTTCCCTCTGCTTTTCCATTACATCACATATATGTATTCCCAATACAATCAACTATAATTCCTAGCTGGTTTCCATTCCCCAAAATTTTGAATATTTTTGCATATATATTGTATACATGTGATTCTTATTAGGTTTTTTAAATTCAAGAGACATGTAAATTGTCCCACAATTTTTTGTGGTGATGAATAAACAACACTATTATTATACTAAAATCATTGATTATACACTTTGGATAGATTGTATGGTATGTGAATATATCTCAACAAAACCTCTTTTAAAAATAAAAACTGTGCAAGAATAGCCATCAATAGCAGCTATGTACAAAAGGGGAAGTATAGAGAGGTGATGAATTTTTTTTGCTTGTTTGTCTGTCTATTTTATTCTTATTATTATTCTTAAGGAAATAATGAAAATGTTCATCTGACTGAATTGATGAATATTTTTTTCTGATTATACCAAATACCATTGGTTGTACACTTTGGAAGAATTGTATGCTTTATTAATATGTATCAATAAAATTGATTTGTTTAAAAATTTTTTAAAAGATGAAAGAATTCAATTATGGGAGAAATATTTGGTAACCATCTATTTTATAGAGGCCTACTATTCAGCATATAAAAAAATCCTCCACCTTGAAATTTTAAAAGACAAACAACCCATTTAAAAAGCAGACTAGTGGTTTCTATAGACAGTTCTCCAAAGAAGAAATAAAAAACACTATAAAGCCCATGAAAAGATCTTCACCATCACTAGCTATAGGGAAATGCAAATCAAAAATACAATGAGATAACATCTTACATTTATTAGATGACAGCTATTAAAAAAACAAAGACTACAAGTGTTGGAGAGGATGTGGAAGTATGGGAACACTTATCCACTGCTGGTGGGAATGTAGAATGGTGATGCCATTGTGGAGGACAGTTTCATAATTCCTCATGATGCTAACTATGGAATTCCCATATGATACAGCAATTCCACTGCTAGGTAAATTTCCAGAAGAAGTAAAAGCAGGGACATGAACAGATATATGCACACCAATGTTTGTGGCAGCACTATTATTATTGCCAAAAGTTGGAAACAATCTAAATACCCATCTACAGATGAATGGATAACCAAACTGTGGTATATCCATACAATGGAATATTACTCAGCTGTAAGAAGGATTGTAGTATTAACACACAGGATATCATGGATGAATCTTGAAGATCTTATCTTGTGTGAAGCAAGCCAGGCACTGAAGGACAAACATTGCATGACCTCACTGATGTGAATTAAACAAATGAGCAGACTCACAGAGCTAGAGTCTGGAAAGCAGGTTTACTGGAGACAGAAAACATGCCCATTTGTGAAAAATCTATGATAAGGTGGAAGGGTGTAGTTGTGCAGTGGATGGGCATGACAGTGGTGCAGTGATGCTATTGGGTTCAGTGATGTTGGTCTGTGAAGAGGGTAGAGTGGGGGGTTTGGGTTGGACTATCCTTGGAACTGGGGGTAGGGTTGTGGGAAGGAGCAGGTGAACTCTCGGTATTTGCAGGTATGTGATTAAACTACAATGTTGGGAATGTTCTTTTGGAAAATATGTCAGTGGAGGGTTACTGGTGTAAGGTGTTGGATGGGGGGGCATACAGGACAGGGCACACCTGTGGCAGGATTCTATGTAATATGTAAGTGTCCATCTTGTCATAGTGTGTTATATCAGTAGGCAGAGACCCACACAATAAACAAGAAAATATTAAACTCCCATGTTCAGAAGTCCCACTATGTTCTCAAAGATTGGGGCAAGAGTTTCTTGAGAACATAGGCAGTGCCTAACAAAACAAAACAGACCAATATGTCAAACCCTCAACATTATCGCAAGTAACTATGAATCTTATTTTTCAAAAAGTGAAACAGTGGTTACTATAGAATAGATGGAACATAAGGCATTTCTAGGGCATTAGAATTGTTCTGCATGGTCTTGCAATAATGAATACAGGCCTTTTTAAATTTCATTAAAATTTATTAAAATGTACAGTCCAAAATATAAACCATAATATAAATCATTGGCCATGGTCAGTAACAATGCTTCAATATTTGTCCATCAACTGTAACAAATGTACCATGCACATGCAAAATGTTATTAATAGGAGAGAGGGTAAAAGGGGGAGGATGTTGGGTATATGGGAATCTCCTATTTTCCTTATGTGACTTTTCCATAACCTAAAGCTTCGTTGAAGATAAAATAAAAAAATAAGACACTAGGGGAATATATGGAAGAAAATGTCACTGTACATAAAAGATATCAGATCTTACAATAATGAAATACATGATGTCAGAAAAATATTTTTTACTATTTCAAATTTTTTTATTCAAAATTTCTGTGTGTTGTTTTTAACACTGTCATTATTGCATTATCTTATTTTTTGGTTATTTTTTTTTGTTTCATTTTTGAAGGAGTTTTGGATCACAGAAAGCTTATAACTGTGGCAGGGAAAGATAGCTCGTGTTGGTTGTCAGTGATGAGAGATACATGGGAGGAAGCTCAGCTGGGCATATATATAAAGCATAAAAATGTGTTCAAATTTTCATGGGGCATTGTCACAGTGGGTGAAGATTCAGCCTATAAATGAAGGAATATTTAATTCCCATCCTGGGGAACTCTGCCACATTTTCTAATGGGACAGCAAGAATCTCCCAAGTACAGTGGCAGTGACTAGTGAAGGAGGAAGGACTATTGATGGGCCCTTAATATTAGTGAATATATTTATGAACCTTTACTTTTGATATTGAAACTTAACCTAGTATTATAGGGTGCCTAAGAGTTACCTCTGGGAGCCTCCTTGTTGCTCAAAAGTGGCTTTTCTCTAAGCTGAACTCAGCACATATATGCATTACCTTCCCTCCAGATTTGGACATGACTCCTGGGAATGAGCTTCCACAGCACCAAGGGATTACTACCAAGTACTAACCAGCAATGCAACTGGAAAAATAAGTTCACCAATTGGGGAAAGGGTAAAGTCAAATGAGTTTATATGGCTAAAAGACAACAAAATGAGTCAGGAGGACATTCCAGTGGTTAGGTTTATGCCCATCTCAGCAAGATATCACTGACTGCCAAAGGAATATTGCCTTAAATAGCTGAAACATTGAGACACTGTAGGCAGGACAGATAGCTCAGAAGTTTGGTGTCATACCAGTGGGCCCTACTTGGGAACTTATTTTTCTCAGTGTGACAGATATGGACTCAGGTGTGGTTTCCCTACACATGGCTTTTCTTCCCCTTTATTTGAACCTATAGTTAGTGCTAGAGTTGATAGGTGTATGCCTAAGAGACTTAAATCTTTGGACTGTCCATGTGCCAGCTGGGCCCTGAATCTCAACAGAGTTGCAACACTTATTCTGCAGTTCATTGGACTCACCCAGGACAAATAACAAGGAGAAGATGATGGACAATGACCATCCCAAGGAACAGAGAGAGCCTGCAACTGCAAACAAGATAATCCCATCCATCTGCCCCATGGGATCTTTGCATCTTGTCAAATAGAGGTGGAGTGGACATCACAATCCCAGAATCCTCAGGATTGAGAAATGAATGATGGACTAGAGTAGACATGTACAGGACACCTTCAGTTTATGATAGGAACAACAGGAAGGGGGAAAACAAGAAAAAACTGTGTGCAGGAAGAAAAAGGGGTCACATTGTCAGGCAAGTAGGTAGGCAGGTGAAAAGGAGGGAAAGGAGACCATGGGGTGAAAAATTAATTCAAAGGTGTTTTAATCAAGGGCCCCCAAGTCTAGGCCCTTTTGTTTCTTTGTTCTTGATTTCCAAATGTGGGAGGTGAAGCAGCAACCAGGGCGATTATTTTCTGTTCAACGTGACGAGCTCAAGAAAGAGCCTGGCAGATTAACCTAAGATTTGATAATAAAACAAGAAGCATGATTGTTCTTATGAGAGATATTATTCAGATCTGTATGTTTAGACCATGAAACCAATTAGAAAGATTTAACCACTGTAAATTGTCATTGAGTGTTTGAAGCACTTTTTGCTGAGCAAGAAGTTGCATTTGAGATTGTTGATGTTCCAGGCATTTCTAGAGAGTCAGGATTTCTTCCTGTAAATAGGAGGAGAAGGCTCCTTGAGGTGAATTTTAACTTGTTCCCAAGAAAGTTGGGAGGCATTCTATCTTGTTCCCAAGAAAGTTAGGAACCATTCCAAGGCAAAGGGGTGACACAAATTTTAACATGCTCCTAGTCACAGGGCAAATCTTGTCTAGTAAGCAGGGATTGTTGTTTTTCACCTATCCAGAGGTTAGAGGTTTCTAAAGGATCAAATTTGGTAAGAATATTAGTATTGACATGAGTTTGAGTTAAAAGCTCATTGGTGACATTGGTTATGATTTGATTAACAGCATGAGCAGTTTGAACAGATTGTGTTAAGGTGACTGCCATGGTGGTGGCAGTGGCAGTTATGATAATGGGTGAAATAATGAAGGTAATAAGCATATGCTATTACAGCCAAATATGCAAGAGTTATTTTCAGGGTAGGGTGGCACCCCAGTGTGAGAGAGCACCTTGGTAGCTTTTTGGTTTAATTGTTTAAGATTTCCCCAAGTTAATCCCTGAGTTTGGATAATGCTACAGCATGGTTGTGTCTAGTAGTTCCTTTGTTCCTCCATCATCATCTTCTCCATCTGTGGTATTGGGTTGAATAGGCAATCCTTCTAGCTCATGTTATAGCTTCACATTCTTTGCTGGTAGCCACTGGGGGCCTGTTGGAGTAAGCATACAAGCATACCACCTCCCCCACGTTATGAGGTTACAGGGTCCTTTTTAAGATTTGTCTCTTAACATTTCTTCACACAGAATTTTAGCTTGTATTTTATGACTCTCCTGATTAGGGGAGTAATGTTTTCTGGCTGTTGAGAGGCTGATTTTATTACAATTTTAAAAATTTAGGTGCATAAATGATTATGATTGTTCTTTCTTCTTGAAAGATTATCCCTTTTACTAATATATAGTGTCCATCTTTGTCTCTTACAATAGTTTTGCATTTAAAGTCTATTTTGTCCAATATTAGGATAGCTACTCCTGTCCTTTTTTGGTTATTGTTTGCTTGTAAAATTGTTTTCCAACCATTCATTTCAGCCTCCTTGGATCCCTTGGCCTAAGGTGGGTTTCTTGTAGACAACATATAGATGGGTCATATTTCCTTATCCATTTTACCAATCTGTGTCCTCCCAGGATGGGACATGACTCCTGGGGATAAGCCTCCCTGGCACCGATGGATTAACACCAAGTGCCAATTGGCAATATGACTGGAAAATGATCTCAAATAAAATGTGGAAAAGGTAAAGACAAGTGAGTTCATATGGCTAAGAGACTTCAAATTGAGTCAGGAGGTCATCCCAGAGGCCACACATATGCACATTTCAGTAGGACCTCATAGACTTCCAAAGTGGACATCACTCCAAATAGATGGGCTCCTGAGGGCTCTGGAGACATTCAGACCCTATGTCAGGGTGGATAGCTCTGGAGTTTGGTGCCTTGCCAGTGGGTCCTACTTTGGGATTTGTGCTCCTGAGAGTGACAAAGTTGGACTCAAATATGTCTTCCCTGCACATGGTCCATTTGTCCCTTCTATTCAAACCTATATGTGGTGCTGAAGTTTGCAGGTGTACATCTAGAGACTGGAGTCTTTGGGCTGTACATGTGTTAGCTGGGCCCAGAATCTCAGTGGAGCTGCTACTTCTAATCTACAACTTAATGGACTCACCCAGGACACCTGGCAGGGAGATGATGATGACCAATGACCATCCCAGGGACTGGAGAGAATCTTCACCTTAGGCAGTATAATCCCATCCATCTTATCCATGAGATATAAACTCCCTCTCAATTGGAGGTGGAATGGACATCACCATCCTGATTCCTCAGGATTGGGGGAAGAGCTATAGACTAGAATGGACTTACTGGTATTCTATTACAGACATATTGTAATTCAAGCAATGGAAGAAATTGCAACATTAATGTGGAGCCAGTGTCCACTGGAAGCTCTGGGGGCAGGGAGAGGGAAAAGCAGTTGTAATACAGGGGCTTTTTTTGGACTTGGGAATTGTCCTGAGTGACATTGTAATGACAGATATAGGCCATTTTATATCATCATATAATATGCAGAACTGTGTGGGAGAGAATGTGGTTTACAACATGAACTATGGTCCATGCTTAATGGTAAAGCCCCAGGATGTGTATATACATTGCAGGTGATGTGCCACACTAATGAAGGAGGTTTATGTGGGAGGTTGTGGGAGGTGTGGGAGGTGGGGCATATGAGAATCCCTATATTTTTTATGTAACATTTATGTAACCTGAGTATCTTTCAAAAATTAAAATTAAAAAATTATTAAAATAAAAAATTTAAAGTATATAGTACTAGGGGTATTGAGCATTTTTTGTGGCAGGACATTTTATTGATATCTAGCTAGTGAACTTTTGTTAATAATTGAAAGAATATAATATAAGTGAAGGGTTGTTTATAAACAGGGGGCTAACTGTTATATTTCAATCTATTATGATTTGTATATGTACATTAATCTGTTTACTAAACTGGAGGACACACTGATATAATTGGCTCATTTTTGGCTAGATTTCAGGATAGATACAAGGTAAATGTATCATGTATATCTAGTTTAATAAGTTTATATTGATAATTAGAATGAGAAACAAGAATAACATAATCAATTAAAAGATTAAATTAATATTGAACAGAGTTATAGAATGATAGATAAATAGAGCAGTTTTACATATCAACCTACTGGCATTTAGCTTTTGGTTGGGAAGTTTTGAATTAGTAGTTGACATCAGAGTTTTGAAAGAAAACAATTGTGTAGAGCACTTTTTCCTAGGGCAGGACTTTAATGGGTCTGACTAGGGACTATCTTTTTTTACTGTGCTTAGGATTAATGAACTTGATATTATAGATGCCAATTCATGAGTACTGTGTTAATTCTCAAGGAAGTGGACAGCCTCTTCAGGAAGGAACACAACACTCCTTGGGCAGTACATTTCAAGGTTTATGCATTAGTCCCTGAGAAAATGGCCAGCTTTCCCAGGGAGGAACACAACACATTTTGGAATGCACTTTATCTCTTTTTGTTTGTTACAAAATATCCTTGATGTACCCACTGTTTTAGTTTTTATCATTCTTCCTGAACCATGAAAAGTGCTGACTAGCAAGGCAATTGGTTTGCTGATTAACAAAGTTTCCTGCATGATGTTTCACTTTTAGGTTTGAATAATATCCCCTAAATTTTTTCCTATGACATTTGGTTTTAGGATTATTTGAACACAAAAGAAGAGGTTTACATATACATTCAATAATATACATTTATGTGTAAATTACAAGTTATCAAATTACTTAAGTATGTAATGTATTTTATTATTAAAGTTTTGATTAGTATTTAAGCATTTTATACATAATTCATAATTAACAAATAATAAGTCTTTTAACTAGAAGCCATTTAATGAATGAAGTTTTAATTCTTATAGGTTAAGATTCCTAACCAGTGAAGTTATACAGGCTAATAGCATGATTAAAATGACTTTATTTTCTCTATTTTGCTTAGCTAGAGGCATAGGCAACTGCAAATTATTATTTTTTTCATTTGGGCTATGGGGCATCATATTAACTTGTAATCTTAATACCTACAATGGTTCTGCTGTTAACATTTTAATTGGAACTGAGGCTGTGATTCACAGTGTTCAATTTAAACTTAGCTTATTGTTGGCCTTTGTATAGGCAGGGAAATGTGGGCTTGTTTGACTTGATTAAGGAGATACTAAAGAAAGCTTTAGCAAGTTTTAAAACAAAGTGATAGTGGCATAACTGGATATTAATTTTTTGCAACAAACTAGCAATATTTGGGATTGCTGCATACTGCAGTGGTGTTCTTTTAATTTACCATAATTTACTGTTATGCATTACCCCTGGTAGCCTATAATGGCTGCTCTCTTTCTGCTGTTCTAGAGCTGTTCTTTTAGCAGAGGTGGGGTAAATTAGATGAATATAAGTTAAAGCATCCACCTCTTGATTTTTAGGTGGAGAGGTTGTTTTTGTGATATATAAACATTGTTAAATTTTTAGGAATTTTATATACTTTTTGAGTATTTATATGAACTATTTATTCATATAATTTTAATTAACAGATGGTTAAAGAATACTTTTTGATTTTAGAAATACTTTTCTTTTAGACTTTAGCAAAAATAAAATATAAAGTATTTTATTACTTTACTTTTTCAACGTGAAAGAGCAAATATTTTGCAATAGGTTGGAGTAAAAGGCTACTTATAAGGATATGATTTTGAGAAAGCAAGCTTTAACATTTAGTACTTTTAAATGTGAAAAGACTTGTTTTTCTAGGGAAACAGTAAGGTAAGAAGCTATCTTTATAAAACAGACTTTCTTTTTTATATACTGATTATTCAGGAGAAAAACTCGTTATAAACTTTTACTAAAACAAACCAATGATTTAAGAGACTTTGTGAAAGGACAAAATTTTAACTTTGTATCAGTATACTATTTGACACTAAAGCCTTTAAAACTTTATAGATAAACCCATTAAATCTTACTTAAATCTGATGACAAAGATTCCTTTTCTGTGCACCTTCTACACTTTATGTATTCATTCAGGTTTTGTTCCACATTTTGCACTTTCTTAATAACCAGTCATTTTATCTTAGGCAAAATTACTTTCTTTTTCCTTAATAATAAAAACACATTCTATATTCTTTCTATACATAAGTTACCAAAATGATTTTGGAAACTGTTTCCAAGTAAACCTTTTACAACATACAATTACCATCAACAGTAAACAAACTTGTCAAAATAATGGTTCAATTTGGTTATAACTATTTTTATTATCCATACTTATTTATTAATATAAGCACTTATTTAATTTTTTGGCCATTTGAATAGAGCTCTTTTAATGATTTTCTTATATCAATTTAATATTACCATCCAGAGGTATCAAAATATACGCTGACACTGAACAAATAAACAAACATAAAACAAGGTATAATACATCAATGGAAACATACATCTTTGATATTAATGCTTTTGAGATTTATTTTGACACTGTGTTGCCAAGTTTTCCTACTCTTCCAGTGGTTTTATTTTATCAGCCTCCACCAGCCCACAGCTACATTATCATATAGGCAGTCGGGGGTTTACAGAGCAATTGCTGGAATGTTTTTCTTATCTTGTTAACCTTTTGGCTGAATGTTTTCCTACAAGCATGATCTCATTGATAAGGGCTTTATTCAGCACTTCTTCCTGTTGAGTGCATCCTTTTTAATATTCTAGTTGCCAAACACTAAATTGAGCTGTGGCAATGATAGTTTTTACAAGAACTTTTGAATCCCAGGGGCACATTTGATAGCCATTAGCAATGGAGTCTAAAATCCCCTTAGTAAAAGAACTGTGAAGTTCATTTTCATCAATACTTCTCTGTAGCTCTTTAAAGACTGTATAGGGAAGTGATTCATGCTGTGGCTGTCCATTTTGGAGAGTTTCAGGAAAGGCACAACATTTTCTTATCTCTATGGCTTCTTTTAAGCATTTTTTCATAGCAGAGCATGGTGTATGAGTTTCAAAAAAGAGTGAGGGGGGAGGAGGAAGCAGGAGTAAAGTTTCTTCTTCCTTAGGAATTGTGGATTTTTTAAAGGAGCTGGGGAAGGAAACAGAGGGGGAGGAGGAAGTGGGGCTTCCTCTTTGTCTAAAGCTAAAGAACTTTTGGATGGGGACTCCTTTGGAGGAGCAGTGAGCTGGAAGGGGTATAAAGCGGGCATAAAGCTGTTTTTACTAGGCTCCAGGTCATAACAGCAGAGGTGGGAATTTTCTTTCCTTGTTCATATTTTCTTTTTAGATTTTTTCTTACTTGTTCCCATAAATTTAATCTAACATTTCTTTGTTGAGAAAATATCGGCAGAAATTTCAGACTGAGTTTCTTTTACCATACAGTTAGCTGCCTTTAGTAATTGCTGAATGATTTTAACAAAATTTTTGCTCTTTTGAGAATCCTGAACCCATGATGAAATAGATAATACCCCTGATTGAATTCTTGACATGTAGGCAACTATCCTAAGTGGGCACTGCTGTTCCCTTACCTTTGGGATGAAGGAGTTCAATTAAAGGCCATGACTACTGACAAGCAGGCCACCTTGGTATATATGGGACAGGTGTCTCTAGCCTCAAGACACTGAGATCAGATCTGGTAGGATCCTGGTGGAGAAGCATTCTGTGCTTCTAGGAGTGTATTTAGTATATGTCAGATAATGATTAACAAGGTCTGTTACGTGCAGGAATGTAAAGAGAAGTGAACCATTAACCCTTAAAACTTGCTGACTTTAGTAACGTGTAAACCATCATGTATCTATTGCCTTTGCACATGCGCACCCATATTTTCTTTGTCCTAAAGCTAAATAAAAGCCACGAGGTTTTATGCAGTGGCGCTCTCCTCCCCTCGGATGGAGGGTCCCCTGACCTTGGCTATCTCTTGTTTCTTTCTCATCTTTTCTCATCTGTGGCTCCATTTTCATGGACCTAGTTCTAGAACATGAACATTGGGATGATGAGTTATCCAGATAAATTTCATCCCTCTGATGTGCCAATTGCACCACTGGTCTGAATCACGTCGGGGTCACCACTTGCAGGAATCTGTCCTGCAAAGTCTTGTGGAGGTCTGTCCAGCAAAGCCCATGAGGGCACAATGAAATTTCTCTGAACACGGAGGTTGAGAGAGGTCAGGGGGAGAAGAGCTGAAGAAGCTGTCCTCTAGAGCTGATGCCCAGTATGGTTTTTATTAGGATTTTTTCACAGTCAAGGTCAGGGTGAACTTGCAGGGTAGCAGGGAGATATTGCCCTCCTGAGGGGTGTAAATAATCTTAAAAGAATTCCAGGGTGATAATGTGGAAGCAGGATTACAGAAACATTTAGTGATATACTTAGGAGATAAGGTGGGAGATAAGGGAGATAAGATAAGCAGGAAAAGTTCCTGTTTATGGCAGCTGCTGATAGTGGTGATTTCTCTGTGTGGGTAGAGAAAACAGACCTCCAAGCTATTTCTTAGATGTAAAGATTAGAGGGTTCCCACAGGTCATAACTTACAAAATTGTGTGGGAAGGGGTGTAAACTACAATATTAACTATAATCCAAGCTTAGAGGCAATGCTCCAAAATGTGTTCACCAATTGTAACAAATGTACCACACTAACGAAGGATATTGTCAATGTGGGAAAAAGCAGGAGGGGTTGGGAGCTGAGCAAATGGGAATCCCCTATATTTTCTATGTAACATTTATGTAATCTAAATAACTTTAAAAAAATAAAAAAACTATATTTAAAAAAATAATAAAATAAATTTAAAAAGCATGATTATGTAAAAAATAAAAAATTAAAAAAAGAAAATCAACTTAGCCTAGTATTTTATATTGAGGAAACAGGGTTCCTCCAAGTCTGAATTCTAGCTAAAGGACTCTAATTACACTAGGTGATGAACTTAAACCTACTCACCAGGTAGAGGCAGGAAATCTATTCCTATCCTGCAACTGGTACCTGGTAATTTCAGGAACATAATGTATCTATTTCATGTTAAAATCATCTCTAATTTCTCCCCTTTTTGCCATCTTCATCATCACTTATCTTGTCTCTATTATTCCAAAGGACACTGGATTCTGCATTTTCAATGCCTTTTAAGGTAAGTCATTTAGAAATTTTTCTTGAATTCAATGGGAAGCATGAAATGGCTTTTTTCATTGTTGTTTTTAAACCAGCAGAGTGCCTTTATTAGATTTAAGCTTTAAAAGTATCTTTCAAATCACATGAGAGAAAGACAAGTATAGCATGAGAAAACACTACTGGGTGAGACAATTAGATGTTGAAAGTATGGAAATAACTTTATGCTTAGGGATTGTATTAGTCTGGTCAGAAATGTGCGTATGTACATATTGAAAATAAGGGTATTATTACCTTTGTTCAGAAGGAGAGACATCTCAAAAGAGGTCAGCCCACTCCAATACAGGTGTAGGGGCATCAGCAAAACAGGCTCACACAGGCTTAGATGGAAAGGTAGAGAAGAGACAGAGCAAGGTCAGTGTCCATCGTGGGCATCGCTTTCCCATAGCCAGGTGGTCTACCTGTGGCCCATGCAGGGAGATGTCCTATGCAGTCCCCTTATCTACCAGGGGATTGTGCTTTACCTTTTCAGGCTGACGTACCTGGTCCTGAGCACTGGATTCATTTGTGGGTCCCAGGGAAAGGTGGAAGGCCATGCTAGGTCTGCCCCATGGCAAAGACATAATTAAACCTTGCCTGAATTTGCGAGGCTGTGAACGTCTGGAAGGCTGTAACTGGAGGAGAAGAGAATTAGTCAGTGGCAACTTTATCTAGAAATTCCACTGGTGGAGACAGAGAAATCACAGATTCAGACTGCCATTGCTGTGAGGCAGGTCTGATGGGAGGTCTGCATCTAGTCACCAGGTTCTTCTGGACATTGATAGCCTTTGTTTCACTTCCATCTTCCAAATTCCATTCATGTTCCTTTACTTGGCAAACAATAACCATATTCATGCTGTGAAGGTTCTTCTGGAAAACATAGTTCTCCACATTAGAATGGAATGGTGATGGTGCCAAGTGAATAACAGTCAGTATTGCTCAGGAAGGGAGTAGAGGCATATCATATTGGTGAAAGTTTTGGAAATAATGAGAGGAAATTAGAACGGGAATTGAATTTACTTGTTCAGTTCTCCCAGGCTAAATAGAGCTTTCAGAATTTTTGCACACCTGATGTAACTGAAGGAAAAAACCACCTTCTGCCCTTCCTGTGGGCAGAAAAACATTTCTTCACACATATATGTAAGAAATGTCCACAATGTGCTCCACATGTGAAATATTTTAAACAAGAAAACAAAATCCCAGAGAATGTAAATATTTTGACCAACATCTCAGTACTATTATTAGGGAGAACTAGCCTGGAGACAGATGGCTTAATGGGAAGATGCCATGGTTTTGCACCTACAAATAAAGGAGAAGAAGGAGGTGCTGAAAATGGGAAGGACATTGGGGAGGGTGGGTAAGGGCTGCAATATTAAAAAGGTGATCCTGGGAAGAACTCACTGGGAAGGTAAGTTTGGAATAATCACCTGATGGAGAGCATCTGAGAAGTTCTGCAAGGAATATAAATGAAGAGTAAAATATAAGCTTTTACTTAAAATTAGTGTTGAACTGTTCTGCCCCATAAACTATAAATTCAAATCACTCCACTAACTCAACATCTGCTCCTTTTTTCCATTACAAGTTCTCCCAGTTAATATTCCTGGTAAATACTAAACTTGTTTTAACCCCCAGGTCAGAACATCATTCATAGTTCAATCTTTCAGTCTCCACACAAACATCAACTGGAGCAGCTCTTAATCCCATTTTATAGATGGGTCAATAAGTCCCAGAGAGCCAGGACATAAACTATGGAATTGCTCTTAATCTCATGTTATCCTCTATCTAATGACCCATTATCTCTGTTCACCTTTCCAGCCATGGTTATCAAAGGAGTTGATTATTTTTCATCTGCACCCTTGCCTCATGCTATCATCAACCTCACTCAGGTCAGATGTTCTAGGAGTCTACTCTAATCACAGGCACCACTGGCATATCCCCACATCTGATGAACACTTTCTCATAGTCAGTTCCTGTGGCCCTCAGCAGCTTACAGTACAGCTGACCACATCCTCTTTCTACACACTTTTTGGTCATTTTAGTGTCTGCAAGATGACAAGCTCTTGGTTTCCTCCTATGTCACTGGAAATCATTTCTGATCCTCTTGTTTTGTTTTTTCCTTCTCTGCTTGACCCTGAAATGGGTTCTGGATGGAGCGACTCTGCCCCACCCATGCGTTTCTATTCAGTAGCTTTAGACACCATCTTTTCATCAGTGACTGCCTGCTCTGTCTGCAGCCTGGCCCCTCTCTGGAACTAAAACTGATATCTCCAAATGGCTCCATCATCTCCACAGGTATATCTAGGAGGCATCCCAAAATCATCATGTCCATTACAGAAGCTTATTGTTCTTCCACCCATTTTCAATGACTCAGTAAATACCATGCCTTTTGAATGAGTTGCTGAAGCCAGTCTTGCCCATAATTCTATTTTCCTCAAATATCTGCTCATTTACAATCTGCTTTCCTCATCCCTTATTTCATATGCTCTAGCAGGTAGATGGCACCTCTAAAAACTCTACTGATTTGGTCTTCTCTCCTTTTCTACCAGTAGAAACAGCATTTTTGCCTCACAGTTTTCTGCTTTCTCCATTCTTCCCATAAAATCTCCTCTCCATAGAGAAACAGAATTAATGTTTCCTTAAGTTCTTGGCATCATGCAGAAAGTTCCTTGCACAGTCTTCATCTCAAGTTATGACAGCCAACATGACTGGTCTCATACCTCACCAGCTTTCCCCTCATTCACCAGACTCCAGGCCATGCCCTGCATTCTGTTCTTCCATCCATGTGAGAAGATGCCTCTTGACACTGCATCAGCTCTTCTTCTGGAATACTTCTCCACTTGCTGGCTCTGAATTGATATACAGGTCATAGGTCACCTTCCATGACCATTCAATTAAATGCTATGCCATCAGGTATCATTCCACCATCTTATTTTATTTTACACATAGCATTTATAGCAATCTTATATTTGCTCCTTCAGTTAATTTATTTAGTATCTTCTGTCCATAATTATCATATAAAATATTAGTAATAAACAATAATAAAAATAGTTCATACATTTGTAGTGCTTATTACATGCCTGGAATTGTTTTGAGTACTTTAGGTGTTAACTGATTATGCCTTACAAAAACACTTGGTAGGAGGTGTCTCTCTCATAATTTTCCATATGGAGACTCTGAGGTTCAGTGAAATTAAGTAGCTTGCTCAAAGCCACACAGCTCCTATGTAGTGAGGCTGGGCTGGAAGCCAAGCCTGCCTGTCACAGTGTTTGTGATATTGATCACTCTACATTATGGCCATAATAAGAGATAAGACATAGAGAGTTTACCTTGTCCAGACATGGTGCATGGGGCCTTGGATGTGTTTATTTAAACTGGGATGGGCTTAGAATGGAGGTTTATTACTATTCCCTGATGCTGATGAAAATGCTCATTCAGTGAGAGTTCAAAAGTGAGCAAATGGAAGAGGTCAGCTCAAAATCAGAGATGCTGACCCTACATCTTTGCTCATCACCCCATCTTGTCTTGAACAAGTCAATCTCTTCTCCATTATTTGCCACTGTGTTCCCTGCATTTTAAAATAGTGCCTAGAACTTGGGCAATTAGTTAATATTTGTGGAAATATAGAAAGATACTGCCAATATTCATTATTTTATGTCAAATTGAACCATTTACTCTACATCCATCTATTTTCTCAGCCCCTATGGATGCCCCCATGCATTGCCAACTGACTTTTTTTGCCAGAATTTGGCTGAGACAAATGGATCCAACATCACCCACAGCATCCTGGTGTTGAAATCCATGAGTCACACCTAAGGAGTGGATAATTATAAGTTTGTCACACTGCTGGCCCTTTTTAACTTCTCATAAGAAGTCTTATTACATGTATTTTGTACAATTTACATTCTTATATTTAACAAAATGAACAATAATTCCTTGGTATTATCTAATACATATTAATTTTTTTAAAATTAGCTTGTGCTGTTTTTTCCCTGCTTGGTTCACTCCAGCTAGAATCCAAACACAGAGTATTATTAAATTTTGGCTGGAATCCTTTAAGCACAGACAGGACATTGCATACATTTACCTGCACATATCAGAATATATTATTCTAACCAATAAATTTTTACAACCTGACCATAATACCTCTACCACATGCTACAAAATTAGGACCACACAGAGCACATGGCTGATGCAGCTATTAAGTCTCTTGTATTCTTCAACAGCTCCTTTTCTATACCATATCTTTACTAAATGTCATATCATTTCATTTCTTTAATTAGTGTATGATTTCTTCTCTAGTAGAGTTGCCCACAGTCTGATTTTAAATTTCTGTATTCTCATATTATTAGTTAACATGGAATTCTATCATATTTTTCATGAGCTGGTATGCATAGCACCAAGCTTGATTAGATTAAGGGTCTAGTTTGCTTAAAGTAAATGTCATAGTGGTGTCACAAGATAATATCAGGGAAGCGGCTGTGGCTCAAGTAATTAAGCTCACATTTACCATAATGAGAACCCGGGTTGGATTCCTGGACCTCCGCTGAAAAAAAAAAAAAAGGTGTCCTGGGTGGAGAAGTGCAGGCCCTCCTGCTGCATGGAGAAGTGCACCAAACAAACAAACAAACAAACAAACAAACAAAAACAGTAACGCCACCAGATGAAAAACAAAAAAATATCAACACCGTCAACGTATTTAGGATGCACATAGTATCTCTTTGTTTCAATTGTGGTTGTGTGAGGCCCTTCAATGGGGTGAGAGATTGAAGGTCATTCCAGCAAATGCCCTGTCTTATTGGGTGTTCAAAAATGGTGATTTCCTAATTCTATTTCACCCCCAATTTACTACTTTTATTTCTTCTGTTAAAATTACATATTTCTCATTATTGTTATGTTACACTAAAACAGTCTGTATGGAAAGAGTGGACAAATGTTTGTTTCTTTCCCTTCATCTATAATCTGAATAATGAGTTTATAAACTAATAACCACAAAAGATATGATAGTTTTTAAAATTAATATCATAAATTCATGGCATTTGTAATTATTTGATGAGATTCAGTCCACTGCAAAGAATATTTTTTAGCTTAAATTGGCCCCTCGTAGGCCAGGGAAAATCAACTCTCTGGCACCTGTGTTCATGATCCAAGAACTCATCAGTTTTAAGCACTACCTTGTTGCTGGAACAAACACATATTTTGCTATATATGTTGCCAATAATTTTACTCCTTTGACATTTGCCTTTATGAACCCCTTATGGTTTTTCTTATCATGTATAATATTATTCTATACTTCTACTAATATAATGGGGTTTTGTTTTAATAGGCCAGTTTTTCTGTCCTGGCTTATGAAAGATTTCAACCATGCTTTCTTCTCATGAATCCATGATTTCATATTTTTTGTCATGTAGATTTCTGTTTAATTTTGCCTTCACCCTCCTATGGGATGTGAAGAACAAACTTAATTTTTAAAATTATTGGATAGGACCATTGATTGTACACTTTGGATGGAGTGTATGCTTTATTAATAGTATCAAACTTGATTTGTTTTTAAAAAAGCATTCTTGTCACTGTTGAGTATTATGATTTCACTTTTATGTACATCTTATTGCATAAAAATAAACTGTTGGTTTTCTTTAAAAATTTTGTTGGGTATGAAATATCCATTTCCCAAACAACAAACATTAATGATATTATCCCCATTATAGTTGTATTGGCTTTTTACATTTCTTATGCATTTTGGTAGATTTCTGAATTTTTCACTCTTCTGGTCTATCAGCCTATTCATGAATCAGCATAACTCAAGGGCTAGCTCTCCTCATTTGGCTTATTTTTCAGAGTTTTCTGAATATTCCTATTTGCTTATTTTAATTTGAGATTTTTTCAAGAGTATTCCTAGTTCCAAAATTTAACTGTTGTTACCTATATTGGAGTCAAATTACATTTATAAATTAATTTAAGGAGGATTTACCTTTTCATAATATTGAATCTTTTCCTACCAAGAACATGATTTTCCATTTGGAACCCAACATGATATTTCAGATGGACCATCATTTTCTATTTGTTCATGTCTACTTTCATATACTTTAGTAATGCTGCAGTTTTTCTCATATAGGCTTTACAGATTTTGTTAGATTTATTCCTAGATAGTTTATTTTATGTTATGTTATTTCACTTTATCCTTTTTAAATTGCAGGCCCCCTTCCACAGTGACTGGTAAATGATTGGTTTTTATACATTTTATTTTGGCTATATTTTGTATATCAATATACTATTCTCTTAGTTTATTGAATTATTTCAAGGTCGATTTGTTCTGTTTAGGTTTTTTTTTTCTGTTTGTTTATTTTATTTATTTTTAAAGAAGTTTTAGATTTCAGAAAAGCTACTTTGAAAATATTAGGGATTCCCATATACCCCATACGCTCTCATATTTTCCCCTATTAATAACACCTTTAATTAGTGTGGTATATTTGTTACAACTGATGAAAAAATATTGAAGCATTTTTACTAACCACAGACTATAGTCTACATTATGGTTTACACAATTTTATAGGTTTTGACAAACTGTATAATGGCCTGTATGTTATTGTAATATCATGCAGAACAATTCAAATGTCTCCAAAATGCCACGTTACACCTATTCTTCCCCCACCGCCCAGAACACCGTGAGACCACAACCTTTATATCAATGTTACAAGTTCTTCAATTATGATAATAATACTAATGTCTACTTTGCTCCATAGTTGCATTCTCCCTTATGTTTGTTCATTCATCAATCTTGAGGATTTTGGGATGGTGATGTCCACTCTGTTTCTTCCGATTGAGAGGGGATTAAGGAAGATTTTTAATTTTGTAATTATGCAAATGATTTATAGAAATGGCATCATCTACAAAGAGTGTTACCTCTTAATTTTCAATATTTATGCCACTTTAAATTGCCACTGCCCGGCCTCCAGTGCACTCTTTTTTTTTTTTTTTATGTTTTTTTTTTATTTATTTTATTTTATTTTTTTTTGAAATTTATTTTTATTTTTTTTATATATATATACATATATTTTAAGAGGTGCTTAGATTACCCAAAATATTACACGGAACCCACTGGGATTCCCATGCTGCCCACCTCCCACACCTCCCACCACATCCAACACAAACATCTCCCATAGTGTGGCCCACCAACCTCAATGAACTTACACATCTTGGAGCCTTGCCACCAACCATAGACCACAGTTCACACTGTAGACCACACTCTCTCCCACTCAGTTCTGAGTGGTGTGTGCTGATTTAAAATGGCCTACATCCATTGCCACAACTGCTGGGTATATACCCAGAAGAACTGAAAACAAAAATACAAACAGATATATGCACACCAATGTTCATAGCGGCATTGTTCACCATTGCCAAAAGTTGGAATCAGCCCCGGTGCCCATCCAGTGCACTCTTGAATACGACAGGCGATAGTGGGCGTGGTATTGTTTCTGACTTTAATGGGAATGTCCCTAGTGATTGCCCGTGAGCAAGACGAAGGCTCTGATTCAAGTTAGTAAAGATAGTTCCTTATTTTAAGTGTTTTTTTAAGCACAAACACACTTATTTACTAACCAAAGCAATGATCCTAATTAAGCCAACACTGTGAAATACTTGGATGTAAAATATTTGTGAAAAAGAAAATGGAACATAATGATAAAAGATTAAAAAAGCTGTGTGGAGGTTTGCTAATTGACCTGAGGCTATTCCTCCTCACAACTAATTCCTGCCCAAAGGTGATGATGGAATTTTTATTCTATTTTCCATAGACCCGAGTACTGATGACATTGTTCCTTAAGCATCCCTCCACTGATTTCTTGCAGTTTTCCTGTTATTGTGCTTTCTGTCCCATCCCAGTCCTGGTGTTGAGTCAATGCACTGTCTGTAAAAGTGCAGGCAGACTGAGTTTTCCAGCCATCAGCTGTCGTTTCTTCAAACTTCGCTCCCAGGTTAGAAGAAAACTGTGACGTTTCCAGAGGGCCCTCAGCTCTTATGGTGAGGGCTTTGCCGTCAAAATAATCATACAACCTGGCTTGGCCATTTCTCCCATCTTTGGCAGAGCCATTCCCACTCCTCCTTCCTTCATGTGTTCTTCAAGGCCTTTGCTCTCCACCAGGCACCATCGCCCCATCAGCTGCCAAACGGTGGCCATGGTGGGAGCGGGCAAGGACAGGGAGAGCTGGGTATGCTGTGGGAGTGTGGTTTCCATAAGTGTTTTTTTTTTTTTTTTTGTATTATTTATTTATTTTTTATTGTGGGTAAAAATAAAAATTTTCACAATACATACCAACATTTGCAAAATGATATATAAATATATATGCATATATGTGCATTTGCTTACAAAAATGTTATTTATGTATATATATAAATATATTTTAAGAGCTGCTTAGATACCCAAAATATTACACGGAACCCACTGGAATTCCCATGTTGCCCACCTCCCACACCTCCCACCACATCCCACACAAACATCTCCCACAAGTGTGGCCCACCACCCTCAATGGACTTACACATCCTGGGGCCTTGCCACCAACCATAGACCACAGTTCACACCGTAGATCACACTCTTTCCCACACAGTTCTGAGTGGTGTGTACTGATCTAAAATTGCCTACATCCGTTGCCACAAAGGTACTCAGGACAACCTCTAAATCCCAAAGAAGGCCCTGTATTTCAACTGCTTGTCCCCTCCCTGCCCCAAAAGTGTCCAGTGGCCACTGGCTCCACCTCATTGTTATAATTTCTTCCATAAGTGTTTTAATTTGACATCAACAAATGTTTAATTCTGTCCAAGAGATGTTTTTGTACTTAGGAATTTGATTTTTATCTATCTTTATAAAAATGCTGAATTATATTAATGGACTTCCTAATATTTAATCACTCGAGTTCAGGCATAAACTGCTCTTGTTCACCACCCATTACTTTAATATAATTTTACCATCTTCTTGCTACATTTTAGTTTAGATATTTTCACTGTTAGCCAGATGCAAGATCTTTCTGCAGTATTCTATTTACTACTAACTTTGTTTATAATATTCTATTTTATTTATAAAATTCATTTGGAAATTTTACTTCTACTTCAGAGCACTGAAGCAAGTAACATTGTTTATCTGATATTTAAAGGAAAAGCTTAACCTTCCTATTAATCTGAACCTGCTGCTTTTATTTGTGAGGAACACATAAACTTCATTTTCTCCTCTGTTGTTATTGTTCTGTTTATATTTTTATGTCTTCTGAAGTTGCTATTCTTATAGGAAATAAAGATTTCCCTACAAATTTTCCATTTCACCCCTGTTTCCTAGCTAATTTGAATAAAGTTAGGCAAATGAGGCAAGTTTTCTAATCTCTATATTGATGTCCTTCCTTTGGCAATTACACATTGAAAACTCCTCTGAGGTAATTTATGTGATTCCATTTCCCTTCCCATTGATTAAATGACAATAGTCCTCTGAAGATTAGTATTAGAGTTTGGGTAGAAGAGCTTCTCAAGAAGCAGAGATTCTAGTGACCCAGGCACCCTTGTTTCTCTGCCAAAGTCATTTACTGCTCCCTGCCTGCGAGACCCTGCTTGTCTCCAGGGATATTGGAAAATGAAGAATGTCTCCAAAACACTCCAGTGGTCCCTTTGGAGATGTTCATTAGACAATTAAGTTTCTAGGTATTAAAATGTAGAGCAAAGTTTTAAGAACTTTTTTCAGCTCCCCTGATAGGAGTGTCAATGCTGCCACAGGTGAAATGATAATTGCGGCTCTGAGGGAGGTGAAGTCACAGGATCACAGAGACATGTCTTAGGGTCTGGCTGCCTCCTCTCACATATGCTTCAGCTCTTGTGACTATCACTCTCGGCCACCATATGGCAGGAGGTGGTCAGGTGAGTATTTTTTATTTTGACCTGAAAGACAGTCTGTAAAGGAAGGAGACAGAGCAGGAGCTGCCTAAGTGACAATGTCTGGAAAAGGGATTCTTCTGGATTTGAAATGTATCCAAGGCCAAAGGATTCCAGGAAGGAAGAGAATTCCTGAGGCACAAGCTGAGGTTCTGGAAAGAGACTGGTGGTCCAAGACCCTATACAAACCCTTTCCTGTTCCTAATATAATTTAGTGAAATCCTTACTGAAAGTGGTCCTTAGTGTTTTATCCAAATGGCATCAAAATCTAAATTTTAAAGTGCTTCGTTTGTTGTTTCATAATTAATCTAGTCTTCCTAATGGTGTGCCAAAATTGGAGAGAAGTTTCCAATAGTGTAATTATTTCTATAAAAGCTCTGTGCATGTTATAATGAGAATGATGCACTTAATTGAATTACTTGGCTCCAGCAGAAATAATGTGACTGGGCAGCAAATGATGAAATATAATTATTGTCTGTAATTTAGGTGTGATGTGCTTAATGAAGGCAATACATGTGTCTCTATTGGAAATATTTGAGGTTTCTGGAGCAAAGTGAGATTATTTCTCTCCTGAATTAAGGAAAGAGGATTTCTAGAAAGGTTAATTTCATAATTGAGGGTTTCAGAGAGCAGAAAACAATTAAGGACTTAAGCACTTTTACAGCTCAAATTGTGATATTTTCTCCAGTTTAAAACATTTCAACGTTATTCCTATGCTCACTACTAATCTTTTGCCCATTTTGATTTATGCAATGTGTAAAATACCATTCTTCCAAATCCCATTTTACATTTTGTTTAATATTTTAATATTTTCCCAAAATTAATATTTTTCAGAGTTTCTGTTAGATTTTTAAAAATAACAAACATTTATTTTTATGTCTTTAGTGAGGACTAATTTAGTTTCTACCCTAAAGTACTTAATAACTTTATTTTTTAAGGTCCCATATTTTAGAGCACAATTTTTTTACAATAATTTCTGTGTTGGTGCCATTGTACCTTAATTTTTGGCAAAAAAAGATTTTTTATGTTGCCATCCTAATATTTAACTACCATAAAAAAATCTAATTAGGTGATGTAGAATTATTCAGAGCATCAACATTGTGTTGAGACTTTGGAATCTTCATTCTTTAGTGATATTGGTCTGTAGAATAAATACTCAGACAGAAATGGGAAATAATCACAACCAAGTTCATAAAATAATATAAATTTCACATATGACAAGGTTGTAGGTATTTGGATTATGTGAAGAGCACAGTGTGTTAGTGTAGCAGTTGGGAGAGCACAGATTAAACACCAGCATCACTGCAGCCAGGCTCCCCATTTCCAAATTCTGACTCCATCTCTATTTAGATGAGCCCCTTAGTCTCCCCATGCTTAATTCTCCTCATCTGCAGAAGGAGCATAGTATTAACTATTCTTCTAGACTATAGGGTCAATCCTAACCCATAGAGTGGCAAACATAAGAGTGACCAAAATAGTATAAGTTGTATAAAAGAATTGCATATAACTTGGAGAATCCCTTAACCCAAAGAAAATATACATTAGAAATGAATTATGAGTGGAATTAATGTTAAGTGGAAATTTTTGGATTTCTTTTTCCATGAAATAGAGCCCACAACTCATGTTTCCATGCAGATTGCAGACTTCTCTTCTCCTGAATTTGAATAACGAGTCCTAGACTATGACAGAATGGCTTCCATGGATGTGAAAATAGGAATGCTCTTTCTATTCCAGGTAGTCATTGGAATCCTGGGAAACTTCTCACTTTTGTTTGGTTACATCTTCCTTTACTTCAGTGGATGTAGGCTAAGTGCCACAGATATGATTATCAGGCACCTGTCAGGAGCAATTCCTTAGTCATTCTCTCTAAAGGAATCCCAAACACAATGGCAGCTTTTGAGATGGAAAATCTCAATTATCTTGGATGCAAACTTCTTTTATATGTACACAGAGTGGGCAGGGCTATATCCATCTGCACCATCTGCCTCTTGAGTGTCTTCTAGGCCATCACCATCAGCCCTGGGAACTCCAGGTGGGCAGAGCTTAAAAGGAAAGACCGAAAGTACACTGGACACTTGGCTGTCCTCTGCTGGATACTACACATACTTATAAATATGATTTTTCCTATATATTCAAGTAGCAAATTGAGTAACAAAAACAGCACAGTAAAAAATGATGGGATACTGTTATCCTTCACTTGGTGACAAAGTTGAAAAATCCCTGTATGCAGCATTATTATCTTTTCATGATGGCTTGTGTTTGGAACTCATGGTCCTGGCCAGTGGCTCCACAGTTTCCATCCTGTACAGGCAGAAGCAACAAGCCCAACACATCTATAGGGACAACCTCTCCCCTAGGTCTTCCCATGAGAACACAGCCACCCACAGCATCTTGGCCCTGGTAAGTAGCTTTGTCTCCCTTTACACCCTCTCCTCCATTATTTATGTTTGTTTGGCTCCTTGTGAAAATCCCAGTTTGTGGTTGGTGAACATCTCTGCACTAATTAATGCCTGTTTCCCAAATATCAGCCCTTTTCTTCTCAAGAGCTGAAACTCCATTGCCTCCAGGCTCTGCGGTGTCTGCTGTGCAAGGAATGCACAATTCCCTCACCTCATCAGAAAAATATGAATTGTGTGTTTTGCACCATGTTCAATCACTGAAGCATTCATCTCTCACTAAATTTTAAGCACAATTATCAGTGAGCCTCATTGCAGAGAGACGAATACGGCAGAATGAGATTTTGCCCCAATGATAGGTATTAAATAACAGGAACAGTAATAAATGAAATAGTTTTGTAATTATTATGCAACTATTTATTATAATTATATTTTGTTATGCCTGCAGTGGGGAGTTCAACTGCCATGCAATAATAAAAGTTAATTATGAAATAATATGGAAAAATTAGAATTGTTTATTAGTATGTAACTATTTTTTAACATTTATTTCAACTTCAAAAAATAAAATAAGAAACAAAAGGCAGCTTAAGAAATTATGGAAGCGTTACTTTAAAAAATCCTGGAGCACAGATACGCTCAGTGGTTGAGCACCTGCTTCCTATGTTCAAGATCCTGGGTTCAATCCCTGGTAAATTCTAAAATAAATATCCTGTCTGGTCACATTTATGTATTTTTTTTAAACTTATTTATTTATTTCTCCTATGCCTTGTTTGTGTTCACTGTCTGCTCTCTGTGTCTGTTTGTTGTGTGCTCTGTCTGCTCATCTTCTTTTTAGGAGGAACCAGGATCCAAAGCAGGGACCTCCATGTTGGAAGGAGGGCCCAAAACTTGAGCAAACTCTGCTCTCTGTTTTTTTAATCTCCCATTGTGTTTCCTCATTGTGTCTCCTCATTGCATGAGCTCACCATGCCAGCCCTTTGCACTAGCCCACTCTCTTGCTTGTCTTCTTTAGGAAGCACTGGGACCCAAACCTGGGACCTCCCATGTGGTAGGTGGGTGCCTAACTGCTTGAAACACATCCACTTCCCACATTTATCTTATTTAATCTAAAAAACAAGCTCAGTTGTTTCTCCAGTGTTCCAAAAGCTGAATAAATGAACACAGATTGGTTAAATGAATTACCAACGTCTCCTTGTTAATGAGGATATTGAAAAAGAAAATGGTTGATCATAGTCACATCTCATAAAAGTAAATCTGAGATGTTACATTTTCCAAAGATTTAATTGAGCATGGAATTTTAAGGATAGTACCATAAAAATGGGAATAGCATCTGGAAAGATCCATTCAGAAACAGAGGAAATGGGGGACATTTCCCAGTAGCATAATATCAGTTACCTGAGGTAAAGTTGAAGGAGTATTAGGTTAATTTCTTTGAAGGAATTGGAGGCAAGTTTCTGAATCTTGTACTTTACATACTAAGAAGAATGTTGATCATTTGAAATATGACAGGGCATGAAGTGGGTTGAATAGTGTTCCAGCCCAAGTTCATGTTCCTTGTAACTAAGAATGTGACTCTTTTTAGAAACAGGGTCTTTTTATATATAATCAAGTTGAGACACTTGATTAAGGCAGATCTTGATACAGCATGACTGGTACCCTTATGTGGACAGGGAAATTTGTGATGCACCAAGGCTTGGGACAGCTCCCAGGAGCTAGGAAGAGGTGGGGAGGGATTCCTCCTTCAACCTTCTGAGGAAGCATGGCCCTCCCAAGACCCAGCCTCCAGCACTGGGGGAGATGCACACCTGCGGTTTAAAGCCACCCCATCTATGATCATTTGTTATAGCAGCCCTAGAACTGAGAGCATGCTTATGCAGAAAGATTAGCACATTACAACTATTTTCAGGTAAGCATAGGAAAAAGCACTGCAGGGGAACAAAGAACAACAGAAGGAGATGGGAAGCAACAAGACAATAGAGATTTGTTGCCTTAGAAAAAAACTGAAGGGATTTTGGGGATTTTAGAAGATAGATTGTTTAGTATGAAGCCTTGATGACAGGTGACTGACTGTGGTGACAAGAAAGAGTATTCAGGGGGTTCTGCTGTGCTCTAGGTTGAAGAAACAAGCCCATGGAGGAGCCTCTAATCAACCTTGGAGCAGTAGAGGAGCAGCAAAGGACATGGATCAGGGTTTTTGTTTTGTTTTAGGAGGTACCAGGTATTGAACCCAGGACCTTGTACATGCAAAGCAGGAGCTCAACCACTGAACTACACCCATGCCCTGAATTTTTAAATGAAGTATTTTATTTATTTATATACTCCTTCATTTATTTATTTATTTATTTATTTATTTATTTATTTATTTATTTATTTATTTATAGGTGGTACTGGGGATCAAACACAGGATCTCTTACATGGGAAGCAGGAGCTCAACCATTGAGCCACATCTGCACCTGAATGAGCATTGGTTTTTTTTCATTTCTTTGTTTGTTTTGTTTTTAGGAGGTACGGGGATTGAACTCAGGACCTCATACATGGGAAGGAGGTGCTCAAGGACTTGAGCTACATCTGTTCCCTATATGATCAATTAAATTTCTTTTGAAATCACCAAGGAATCAAAATAGATGTCCTGAAAAGAAGAAAAAACCTAGATATTAATGCAAACATAGAATATAATTCTAATAATACTGTTTCTGTCATACTTAAATTACAAACTGTTACAATTTTTAAGGTAAAGTTTATTTTTGAATAATTTCAGATCTGCAGAAAATTTGCAAACATAATTCATATACTCCTCATCCAGTTCATGTGATAGCAACATCTTAAATTACCATGGTACATTTGTCAAAATGAGGAAGACAATGTTGGGATATTGCTATTAAACTTTAGGCTTTATTTGGATGTCACCAGTTTTAACATAATTGTCCTTTTTCTTGTTTCTACAGGATCCAGTTCAGGATACTATATTACATTTAGGCATCATGCTTCCCTTTTCTCCTCTGCTCTAGGACAGTTTCTTAGACTTTCCTTGTTTTTCATGACTTTCATAGATTTATCCAATATTGGTCAGACTCTTTTTAGGAAGTCCCTAAATTTAGGCTTGGTTGATGTCTTATTCAGGATTAGGCTGGATTTCTGGTTTGTTTATTTTTTAATAAACAAAAATAGTAGACAACTAAGTCTTATCACATCATACCTGTTTTACTTTCCTGGCTGCTAAAACAAACACCATACAATGAGTTGGCTTAACAAGAGGAATTTGTTGGCTCATGATTTCAAAGGCTGGAAGGTTTACTTCCTCTGGGGTTGGCTGGGTGGAAAGCTTTTGGGTTCCACTTGCTGCTCTCCCTGGCCTCTCTTTCTGTGTCCAATTTCCTGTGCTTAAAAGGACTTCAGCCATATTGGTTTAAGGCCCACCCTCCTTTAGTTTGGGCACACCTTAATGAAGAACATCTTCAGAGGTCCTATTTGTAAATGGGTTCATGCCCAAAGGGTTAAGGGTTGAGACTTGTACATGCTTTTGTGGGGTATATGATTCAAACCCCAACAGTATCATATCAGGAATTTCATGCAATTAACATAATTTATAGCTTGTGGTGATAACCTTGATCAATTGGTTAAGGTAGGTTTTACCAAGTTTTTCCACTGTAAATTTACTAGGTTCCCCTTTCCTTACTCTATATTTTAGAAGGAAGTTACTCAGAATAGCCCAAACTGAAGCAGGGAGAGTAGAGAGGAGGAAGACGTGTGTGTGTGTGTGTGTGTGTGTATGTGTTGGCGAGGTAGTGGTGTTGACTTAAGTCCACTTCCTATTGAGTATCTTCATATATTACTTGATCTCCATTATTCATTTATTAAATTGTTTATTCACCTTAGTATGTACTTACTTATTTTTATCTTATACTTTGTGTTATAATCTAATGCCATATTACTCATTATTTTGATCAATATTTTCCTGCTTTGTCCATTGGTAATTCTTTCACATTGGAACTTGGGTCCCTTTGATATAGCCCCCAATCTTTTGTTTTTTGAGCTCTTCCTTAATTTCTGGCACTACAAGGTGCTCCAAGCTCATTTTGTATTTTTTGTGCCCAGACTAGAATCATCCATTTCTCCAAGAACCCTTTGATTAGACAATGGTATTAGAAATAAATTTTTGGGTTCTGAACATGTTTACTGCTATTGGTTAGCACGATCATAACCTTCTAAGCAGGCAGAACTAGGAAATAAATATTTGTGAACATTTATGTAATTCCTTCTGTATCTATGTATCTGTGGGTGCATATGCATTCATCTGATATCTTTGAATCTAATACAGCACCATGAGTTTCATTCTATTCTTCCCTCCATTTACTATTTGCACTTACCTATATTTATCAAGTAGGATGATTTTTATGATTTCAAGGAGAATTTGGTGGTACATTGAAAAAGATTAATTTTGTCTTTGCCCTTTTAAATTCCACTTTAATTTAAAGTGGGATAAAAATCCCCAGAGGGAATATTGTGAATTTCCTCATCTAGTAAGCAATCCAGACAGTAATTGATATGCCCATGTCATATTTTTTCATTACCCATACCCTATCTGAGTTCTGATGCTGGGGAGTTAATAAAGGCTATTCCCTTGTTTTTCTCCTCTTGATTAATACAAGGTTTCTATCTCTGCAATGGTTGTTAAGTCAGGAGTGAAAATAGGTAATGGGGATTGTATTAGGGTTCCCTTGGAAAACAGAATCAATAGGAGATATCTGTCAATAATATGAGATTTTATAAGAGTCTCTCATGTATCTGTGGGGATGCACAAGTCCAGGTTCTGTAGGCAGGCTGAAAAACAGGAGCTCTGATGAAAGTCCAATGAAAGGTCCTTGATGAATCAGTTTCTGGGAGAAGTTGTCTGTCCAAAGATGAGCTCAAAAATTCTGAATTTTGAAATCATTCCCCTTTTCAGACATTCAACTGATTGGATAAAAACATCACTCATTACTGATATAATCTCCCTGATTGATGCAGATGTTATCAGCCATCCACAAAGTAAACTCACTGGTGATTGAAGTCTGTAAATGCTCTTGTATTTCAATTAGCCCAGTGCTTCCTGGACCAAACACCTGGACACAATTACCTGGCAGAATTGACACATTAGTCTAACCATCACAGGGATCCAGAAAGTTTCTATGGGACTTCTAGTCCAATAGTGCCACTATCCTCTGATCTTGAAGAGTGTTTAAAGCTACACTTGTTCTCACAACAGAATTTTGGGTTTACTTTGATATATCAGTGGGCCTCAAATGTTCTGTTTTTATACAATTTTCTAAAGAGTTTTGTAAAACTCAGTGGCCTCCTTTTAGACGGAATCTAAAATTCTTATCTGGGGAGAGGGTGTAGCCCAGTGGCTGCGCACCTGCTTTCCATGTACGAAGTCCTGGGTTCAATCCCCAGGACCTCCTAAAAAAAAACAAGAATGAACAAAAATAGAGAATAAGGTAAAATCATAAAAAAAAATTATAGAGAGTAAATAATTGCAAATTTACAATTTTAGCTTATTAAATATTTGTACTTAACAATAATAAACAGTATTTTATACCATACAGAAAAGACCTACATGGAATGCTCATAGCATCATGGCATAGCCTCCAAAGCTGGAAAGAACCCAGATGTCTAACAGCTGATGGATAATGTATTAGAACAGTTAGAGGTCTCCAGAGAAATAGATGTGACATTAGTTATATGGGTATGTATGTGTGTAAATATTAAGAGTTTTTTTTTTACAGAAATTGGCTCATATGACCATGGGGATTGGCAAGTCTGAATTCTGGAGGGCAGGCTGCAAGTTGGAAACTTGATGAAGGTGATGTTGAATTCCCCAGGAGATGCTGGCAGGCTGAAGGAGAATTAGAAATTCTTTCAGACTGCTGAAATCCTCAGTTCTCTCTTTAAGGTTTATGGCTGAATGAAGGAGGAGACTGCACTCATTCCTGAAAGCAATATCCATTATTGATTGTAGATGTAACCAGCAGTAGATGCAATCAACTGGCTAATGGTTTAAATCCATCTAAACTCACAGTGACAATAAGGCTGGCACTTGCTTGACCAAACAACTGGATACCATAATCTAGCCAAGTTGACACATGAACTCAGCCATCACAGATGTATAAACTAACTAGTGTTTCCATACAATGAATTCTTACACAGCAATAAAAATAAACAAATTAATGATATATGCAACATGAATGAATATCAAAGGAATATGCTGTCTGAAAGAAGCAAATTTCAAAATGCTATATATATACTATATGATTCCATTTTTATGGCCTTTTGAAAAAGTAAAACATGAAAGGAAAGAATTCTATCAGTTCCCAAGGTATGATGTGAGGGGAGGGTACTGATTTCAAAAAGAACAGAAATCTTTGGAGTAATATAAAAGCTCTCTACCTAGATTATGCTGGTGGCTACATGACTATATACATTCATCAGAACTCAGAACTGAACACCTAAAATTGTGAATTTTACATGATGTAAATTAAATCACAGTAAACTATATTTTAATAAAGCCTATTATATAAATGGATTAAATTCATGGTAGGACATTTAAAATGGGCACAATAAAAGTAAACAGGCTCATTAGGAATTTTTAGAGATTCTAATATTATCTAAGATACCATTGTTTGAGACATACTTTTTTTACATACCTTTGTTAGCCAAGGTCCAGTGAGGATAAAGAATCCACTCTGGCATTTCACTGAGAGGGAATGTTGAGGCATCACAGAGAGGAGCCCTGGCTGGAAGTTGCTTTGCCCCCAACACTCCCTTCCCAGGGCTGACAGACAACAATGGGGGAGGTTGAGTTTCCTGAGGCCAGCATCCAGGGCCATCAGCCAGGGAGAGACTCATGTCTTGACCCCATCTCCCCCTCCAGTCCTGCCAGTCCCTCCTCAATGCAGATATCACCCAAAGGCCACATGGCTGGGAAGTCTGTGAAATATCTGCCCATGTTTCCACAGCAGAGCAGGTGATAGGTGTTCTATAAGTTTGACATCAATCAAATGATGGGCAGAGCTTTTAAGAGAGAAAAGTGCCCCAAGAAAGTCTCCAAGTGGACAAGTTGGACGGGATCTAAGACCAAACCACTGAGCTCTCTCATGTATGGTCCACAGCTGTCCCATGGGAAAGACTTGCACATTCTCTGTCCTGGCAAATCCTGGGGTGGCAGTTTTTCCTACTATTCAGCCATCAAAAGATCCTTCTGGTGGCCTCATGTCCTTTATAGCCTTAGGAGGGTAAGTGCCCTCAAATCCTGGCTCCCAAGTATCCTCTCTTTCTGGCTTGAGGTAAAGTGAGATCCTGACCCTTTGTTGGGGCAGGAATTAAAAGTCAGAGCACCTCAGACAGTCTCATCCCCAAACACCCAAAACCCTCCTCAAATCTTCAGTCCTGACCTTTGTAAATACTCGGTGAGGTCAGCATTATCATAGTCCTGCTAAAGCCTTGTGACCATCTCCTTAAGAATTTTGTGGGGGTCTCAGAGCCTCAGCAGAAGCAGCTCGTAGAATGCTGCTATATAGGTATTATTTCTGATTTGGTTTAAATAAGGGTGACGATTTCTAATAACCAAAAAGTAACCTGAATCACGACCAAAGCAAACCGGCAACTTTTTACCTTCCCAAAATTAAATGCCAGGAGGGGGCACTGGAAAGACTGTCTGCACACAGTCCGCTCACCTAATTTGGGGACACTGGGGTATTTTCCCAGTGTGTCCCCAGCTGCCCTTCAGTGTCTGTGCTTCATCCCCTTCCATGGTCCAGTCTCCCAACCACTGCCTCTGGCAGATGGTACCCAAGCTGCCTTGTTCTCTGTCTGGGGAGACTTGCTCCTTTCTTATGGATGTTTTCTGAGATTCCCTGGCAACTTCCCCAGGGGCTGTGATGAGAAGGAGGTGGGTGAGCTTCAAGGGAACCAATTTCCCACCACCACCACCAAGGCAGGGCTCTCTGGCCCAGGAAGTTGGTGGGAGGGATGGAGCATATAGGAGGTGCTGAGGAACTCATGAAAACAAGGTCCATCTATTTCTTTAACTATCTTAAAGCCAGAGTTTCACAGTTATTATTGTTTCCCTCTTTTTCCGATATGTACATTTAGAAGATGCTGGAAGGCAGTAGAATTGCAGCTCTGCTGACTAACCTCAAGAATAGGAAAGCCCAGTCTCTTGCTGTGTTACAAGCAAAGCTGCTCAAGCTTCTCCTCAGAGGGAGGCATTTTCTCTAAGCTGCTGGTCAGGTAACTACTTGCCCTTTACTCTGATTAGAGACACTACTGCCCCTTCCCAAGGCTGTTTGTTCTATGAAAGGCCTTGAAATATAGTCTGGAACAGAAGTTGATAGAAGATGGGCAGAAAAGAAAAAGAAAAAAAAAATCTTGAGTCCCCCATGGAAATTTCCTCCCAACAGGGTATAAACTTCCCTTTAAAAAAGGGAATAATAAATCCTCTTGCAAAAAGGCCCAACAAAAATTTGTGACAGTTGTTAATTCTAGTTGTGTGGTGCTGAGGGGTTGCTCAACACATAAGAGCAGGAACAGATACCAAGAATTTCCTGCAGGTGTCACAGAAAAGCCAGCTCCAAGGGTGAGGTAAGGTTAAACTGGGTGAGGCAACGAAAGCAAATGAAAAATAAAAAGCATACTACGACATTTTCAGAATACATTGATATTTGTTGACTTATTAGGAAACATTAAATCCACCAGTAATACCATAAACTGATTATGTGTAGTTTGTTTATCTAAATTTTAAAGATAAAAATTGTATTCTTAGAAGAAAAACAAAAGGAGAACAACTCTTTGATCTTAAAATAGGAAATGATTTTTAAACAAAACAAAACATAAAGAAAGAAGTAACAAATTAGATCATATTAGCATTAAGAACTTCTCCTCATCAAAAGATACAGAAGTACACAAATAAATAGAGAGAGAAGGAGATAGAGGGAGAGGAGAAGGAGAACAGGCACCAAGGAAGGATTCCCATCCAGCATATACAAAGAACTGCTATAATCAAGGAGGAAAAGAAAGACAGCAAAATAGAGGTAAATGTGCAAGATGAACTAACAGATACTGAAAAAGAGTATACTGAATGGCTAATAAACATGTGACAAGTGTTCAACATCTTTATAAAGAAGGAAATGCAGATAAACCCACCCTCTGTGCCATCACACACCAACCAGAAATGAAAATGACAGAACATATCAAGTGTTGGCAAAGATATGTATCCAGCAAGAAATGCACACATTGCTGGGATGTGTGAAAATTGGTAGACACATTTTGGGAAACTGTTTGGCAGTGTCTTCTGATGCTGAAGAGATGTAAACATAGTTCACAAGATTTCCATACTATGTACATACACAATAGAAATTCATATGTGGGTCAGCGAAACATTTTCTAGAACTTACCTCCAGGACTATTCCTAACAGCCCCACTGACACTCACATGTGCATCAACAGTAGAATGACCCAAATTGTTCCATATTTAAACAAAGGAATTCCACCACCAATGCTAAAGTATGAGACACAACAACATGCAAAAATACAGATAAATTAAAAATAACATGTGGAATTCAAAGGTCAAATGTTCAAGAGTCCAGGTGGTATGACTCCATTTCTATAAATACAAAAGCAGTGAAAGTCATCTGTGCTGTTAGATGTCAAAAGATTGTTGACATGGGGGGTATGAAGATGCATCTCAGGGCTAAAAATATCCTGTTGTGTTTGTTTGATTTTTAACATAAGGGCTTCATACACTATTTTGATTTTTAATCTAAGAGCTACATGCCACAATGTGTTCAGTTTTTCAAATTTCATTGAGCTGTCCACTTATTACTTGTGAATACATGTAAATATTTTCAAAACATCAGATTTTTCTTACTTGAGAGAAGGTAAATAGATTAGTGTTGTGTTATTGTTAAGGGAGAAGTTGAAGGTATTAAAAAAACTTGATACTGCCCTTAATTTTAAAATGTATATTGTAATTTTTAGATTAAAAATGGAGAGGCACTCTGTACAACTTCCAAAGAAAAAGGGTACAATGTAGAATTACTTTAAAAATTAACAGAGAAGAAATACAGATAGAAAAAAATAAGAAAATAGAACAAGTGTAATAAAGTGAAGACAATCAGTTGATAAATTCAATTACAAATGTCCATTATTAACAAACAGGCTAATTTCTCCTATTACAGTAAATTATTGTTTGATTATATTCCTTTAGATATTTTGTCAAGGGATATGGCTAAAACATAAAGATTAAAGTATAAAAATGAAAAATATTTTCCATGTAATTTCAGTTAATAAACTATTATGTTATAAAGAGTTAATATAGATAGTATAAATAGATTCACAGATCTAAGTCAGATAAAATAGCCTTTTAGGTAAAAGAAGTCTGTCTTTGTATTTAACATTATTTTTACATTTCTTAATGTATAATTTTCAAATATTGATTGATAGAAAACAATCTGTGTGAATGTGTGTATATGCATGGACACACATAAAATACACACATATGCACACATTCCTACATACACAAAATTATGTGTTGTGTGTGTATACTGCCTCTAGCTCTTGTATGATAGGACAATTTCGAAATGTGCTTACAATTCTTTGAGGGCCAAAAGAAAAAGCAACTCAATGTTCTGGGGGGGGAAAATCCATTTCCAATACCTGATGAAATTGGGGGATTTTTTTTATTCCTTCTCCAGGAAAGGCTGAACCTGGATTTGCTGGAGTCTTGGCCCCTGAGAACAAAGAGGCTGGCAGCTGGGACACACACAGCGAATAGTGCAGCCATGTTCAGCAGCCACCAACCAGATTATCAGAAAGAGCAAAACGAACCTGAAGGGTCGAGGAGAGGGTGTGCAAATCTCCAGGACAAGGACGGTGTGGGGGGCTCTGGACTCATGGCAGGATCTGGGAAGAGGCTAGCCCCGTGAGTGAGTGGGACCCGCTCCTTGTGCCTGGACCCTATGGAAACCAGGAGCCACTGGCCCAGAGCCTGAGCCCCCAATGTCAGCCTCAGGGTGACAGCAAGGCTGCAGGCGGCAAGTCTGCGCTTTTGTCAGGAGGCTGAGAAGAGCAGTGCCCAGTATTTCCTAGTTCTGCTGGTACCATTTCTCCAACTGGCAGTCACATGACAGGAAAATGATATTTACCAGCGGGAGAGGAGCCAGCACAGGGATATACGGGGAAGCCCATGAACTTGGGTGCTTTCCCTGTAAGCTCTGCCCACTTGGAGTTCCTGGGGCTGATCAGGGTCATCTGGAAGACACTCAACAGGCCGGTGCTGCCACAGACACAGGCCTGCCCACTCTGTGAAGGCAGAAAAGAAGTTTGCATCCAAAATCATTCAGGAAATCTTCCAACCCAGGGGTGGCCATGGTCTGGGGGCTCCTTAGTGAGAAAGACTAGGGAGTTGGCTACACTCAGGTGCCTGAGGCTCAGAAGTGGGCATTAACTTGCACGCAGTGACATAAAGGAGGAAAAAATCATAAAGAAGAAAGAAATTCCCCAGGACTCCAGCTGTAGTCTGGGATAAGACCAAGCCTGTTTTCAAATTCCTGGAGGACATTTTGCCAGTTTCCAGGCCCTGACTTTGGTCTTGAGAGCCAGAAGATTCTGCATGGGAATAGATGTGGGCACCTGTCAACTGAGATGAAATCTTCTCCACATACTGTTAGTGCCCACTAGGAAGTATTTACTTCAAGCTTTTAAAGTTTCTGTTGTATGTGTAACATTGAAAGTGTGCTTTTAGTGAATGAATCACTGTTATGGAGACGGTGCATGTGATAATTTCCTTATTCTTCACAAATCAATGAGGCTGCCACTGCTATTGCATTTGTTATAAAGATGAGGAGAAACTAAGCACAGGCAGTTTGTCTAAATGCACCTGCTGGCTTGGACCAGAGTGAGGGTTTGAACCTGGTTTGGCAGCTAACCACCCGGTTCTACTAACACAAATAGTTAGCTGAATTTTTACACCTGGAAATTTGATTTTACCTGGGTGATGTCTTACATTACCATTTGGTGGTAGCACATTTCTAGTAATGTGTAAAAATGTAATCTATGGGCCAATATTAATAACCAATATAGATTTAAAGATCCTAACAAAATGCAGAAGCACTGGTTGCAGCATAAAACTACAGGAACCTGCCCCATGACCAAGTGGATTTAATGAAAGCAAGACCAGCTCAATATTAGGATGTCAACATGCTTTTATGCCAGGAATAAAAATATGGCAGTGCTACCTCAGGAATTATTCAATCATGTCATGTCACATCCTAAACTATAAGACCCAAAAAATAAAAACATGATAAAACAGTGTAGGGTAAAACAAATCATTGTTATTTGCAGTTCATATGCTCATCAAGTAACTATTACAGAATGTAGGTAAAACCACTTGTAATGAGATGAAAGTATTAAAAATATAAGACACATCTGGAGAATGAAATCTACATGGTATGGAATTTGTGTATTTTAAACACTGAAATGGTATATTTCTGGATTGATGATGCAATATTAAAATTAGAGAAAATATCACAAAATACATTTCAGCATGACAGTTGCTGTCTGAAGCCTATAATAAATGCCCCTTACCTAATGCAAGAGGGAAAACAGTCTTACCATAATCGACAGACCAATTAATTGTTCAGTAAAGACCCAATTGCTGTTTTCAAAAAGCACAGCATGCACTTGGGATTAGAGAAAACCTTTCCACCCCCACAGTTGCCATTCACACACACTGTTTCTGCACAGGATGAGATGATTCTTGAAGATCCATCTGACATTTTTCCATAAGCATGGTGGTGATATATACACACCTCCAGTAATGCTGCAAATTTTTTCTCTGATTCCTGTAAGGTTGGAAGAATGGTAGGTTGGTTTAAGAACTACCACCTTTCAACACGTTGAGACTCTTCTTTGTCACTTGGCTAACACAGCAAACATCACTGTTACTGAAGATCACACTAAATCCCATTAGGAGCCATCAGGGACTGGGTTCAGGTCTGGGAACCCCATCACTCTTTACTAGCTCAGCCCGGGCTACAGGAAGGAGTCCTCTATTCTTTGTGACATTGGCACTGGACCAGGTCCAAACCCTGAAAATTCCCTTTTTTCTAATAGGATTGCTTACAAAGACTCCTCTTATGTCTCCTTTCTTTACAGATGCTGCCTCTTGGACTTACATAAAAAGATATTACACACCCTTTCTGCTGTCAGGACAGGGGCCCAGGCCAGTGTCAGAGGGAAACAGCCTGACCCTGGGATGTGGATTCGTGATTCTGTGACCTCACCTCTCCACAGAACTGCAGTTATCATTTCACCTGTAGCAGCAATGAGACTGAAGTTCTGGGGAAATGAGAATATGTCTTTAAAACTTTTTCCCAGTTGCTAATTACCAAAATATAATGACAAGCTCCTACTTACCATCCCCAAAGAAAATTTGGAGGGTTTGGGAGAGGCTCCTTTGAATGAACACTGGAGGCAGAAAAGGTCTCACCTGGCTGGAGCAAGAAACACTGAGGTCTGGGTGGGAGGCAGCACCCTGGAGGCCCTGCTGCCCTGAGAAGCCCTTCCATGCTAAATAGAGCTCTCTCCAAATATTCAGACCACTGAGCTGCACGGTCTCTTAAGTTATGACCAGAGAAATGGAGTCAAACAAAATATTTGAGAAAGATTTTAAAGAGATATGAGTAAAAGAAAGAACACAATGCCAATAATTTGTGTTAGAAATCCTGGGACTCATCTGAACAGCTCAAGACCAATTAATTTTGATTCATTCACACAATTTTGGAGCCAATTGGAGTGATCAGAAGTCCAAACAGAACAATATCCATAGAGTCAGAATTCTATGAGTCCCTCAGAAATAAGAGCCTGAAGATCTGATTGTTTGATAAGCAGATCCTACCATTTCTCAACTATCATATAAGCCAATGCTGCTTTCTCAAATCAAGGGCACTGAATGGTTAGCACAGTCCTTTACACACACACACACACACACATACACACACACACTTTCTTGTCATAATGAACTCTGGCTCCCTTTATAAATACTTAAGAAACAGAATATGAAATCAATTTAGTCCTTTGGTTTTGCCTACAAAAAAATCCACAATTTGATCCAGATCTACTCTCTAATGCCTCTAATATCTAATTAAGAATCAGAGCCATAGTGTTGAACAACCACTACTTCATAGGAAAACACATATGACACGCACACAGAGGTACACATTTACCCATAGATGCAATTACACAGCATGCACACCCAATCAAATATATAGTCCCATCCACTCACATACTTACAGAAAATACACACTCATATACACTTTCCATAACAGTCTCACACTCACCCAAACACACTCACCTTTATACACACTCATATGACACACTGACACAAACTCATACAGTCCTTTTCATATTCATAAATTCACACACAAATAGCCAGCATGTGCATATATATTTTAACCATGGGTCCATTTTTGGATGAATACTGGTATCTCCAGACATATGGATGCCTTAAAGGGGGGCCTCTCCCAACCTTTATACTCCTTCCAACTCTGCAACAGCCAAAAAGGACAGTAAGTTGAATGTGCCACATTTGCAAGTGCTGAGCATGAGCATTTTCAGTCTAGGCACATAACAGAGATGTGGGAGTGTTAGGGGTGGAGACAGTGTGTGGGTGTGGGATAGAGTGGAGTGAAAATGAGGAAGAGGACCCAAGTAATAAGATGAGGATCAGAGAGTCTGAGGGCATGGGGGGCATAGAGAATTCAGGGGGACAGAGGACAGAGGGCTACAAGGCACAGCATGAGCAAAGCTGCAGATGGGTGAAAGGGCACCACAGGGTTTAGGGACACAAGAAAGGAATGTGGGCAAGGAATTTAAGGGTATGGGGTAGGTTGGATTCTGGGTGTATAAGGGGCCCTGGGGGTCATGGGAATGAAAGGGTTGGTGATGGTGGGGAGTTAGTGGATGAAGAGAAAGTAACAGGCACAAGGGCATTTGTGTCAATAAAAGGTTATAGGCCATGGGGTGGAGCAGATAACAGGTGGGTAGCAGGTCCCAGGTACAGGGAGTGGTCCACAATAAAGATGGAGGGGGAGAAGGGGAGATGGAGCCTGGGGCAGAAAGCAGGGCTCCAAAATGGTACCCAATGAAGGGAGTTTGGGAGAAGAGTGGGAAGGATTGGGCTAGAGGGCCCAGGAGTAGAAGGCAGGGAGTATAGGATTAGAGCATCCTTCCCAGAAGGCCCAAACAAAATTCAGCAAATGCCTCATAAGGCCAGACCTTGTGAGACTGCTGGAACGGCACCTCATCACTTTCATCCCTGATCAAGAGAAGAGCTCAGCGCTAGTGTTAAGCAATTTTCTAATCCTGAAATTGATCCAAAATTATTGCGAGATATGTAAAATTCCAATAGAAGCTTATATTCCAGGATTGGCTGACCTTTATAAATATATACATGGTTTTGAGTCTGGGTGAGAAAGAAAAAAAAAGTTGTTGAGGTAGCTAAATTGGAAAAGCCAGAAGATAACATAAGGGACCCTACAAATATTACAAGTAGGGATGCTTCCAAAAAAAAAAAAAAAAGCCACACAAATTGCTAAGGACTTATTAAATGCCATATGAAGTCTTTTCCCCAAAAATTAAAACCCGATTAGTCAAGAATCCAATTTTATTTTTTTAAATGTTTTGACTTTTTACCATTATTCTATATCATCTCTATATTTTTTTTATTTTTATTTTTTCCTTTTAAAGAAACTTAGATTACATACACGATACATTGAAAGTATAGGGGGATTCTCATATATACCACCCCACCCCCTCCTACACTTTTCCCCATTAACAACATCTTTGATTAGTGTGGTACATTTGTTACAAATGATGAACACATATTGAAGCAATGATACTAAGATTGGTCAATAGTTTACATTAGGTTTATGCTTTCAAACACACATTTTTATAGGTCTTAACAAAATGTATAATGGCCTGTATCCACCACTGCAATGTCATTCAGAACAATTCCAATGTCCCAAAAATGCCCCATGTTACTTCTATTCTTCCCTCTCCTTCCTCTCAGAAACTCTGGTGACCACTGCCTTTATATCAATGGTACAAGTTCTTCCAATGCTAGAATGATAATAAGTATACCTTAGTCCATAGTTGCATTCCTCCCTTATGTTTTTTCATTCCTCAATCTTCAGGAATTTAGGATGGTGATGCCCACACTAATTCTGATTAAGGAGGGGCTATATCCCATGGGGCAGATGGATGGAACTGTCTTGCTTACAGTTGTAGATACTCTGTTTTGGAGGATCATCATTTGGTTGGATGTCCTGGGTGGGTTCAATGAACTGGAGAGTGGGTGTTGCAACTCTGCTAGATTCAGGGCTCAACCAGCATATGAATAGCCAGATGATTTAAGTGTCTTGTACATATATATAAAGATTAAGATGTAAATTATAGGTTCAACTAAAAGGGGGAGAAGTGCCTTGAATAGGGAAATTATCAGAGTCTAACTCTGTTACATTGGGGAAAATATATTCCAAGATAAGGCCCACTGATGGGGTGCCTAATTCCTGAGATTGCCTGCCTTGCCTATAGTATCTAGATGTCTCTTGAGTCCATAGTAGCACTCTTGTTTGCAGCACTATTTACAATGGCATTAAATGAGATCTTGCTGAGATGAGCATAAGTGTAACCTCTGGAATGACTATCAACCCAATTTGAAATCTCTTAGCCATAAAAACTCATTTGTATTTAATATTTCCCCCTTTTGTTTGAAGTCTTTTTCCATATGCATTACTAGTTGAATCTTGGTAATAATTCCTTGGTTCCAGGGTGGCTCATTCCTGGGAGTCATGTCCCATGGTATAGGGAACATAGTTAATTTATATATTGACTTTGGCTTAGAGAGAGGCCACATTTGAGGAATAAGGAGGCTTTCAGAAGCAAACTCTTAGGCAATATGTAATACTAAGCTAGGTTTCATTTTCACAAGAAGTGTCAGGCACACAACCATCAAAGTCAAGGGTCTGGTGTATTGGTCTGTCCTCCTTCACTAGGCACCGCCCATGTACTCCAGGGCTTCTTACTGCTCTATTAGAGAATGTAGCAGAACATTTGAGGATGGAATTTCAATATTCTTTTGGTTATTGTGTGGGTCTCCACCCACAAAGACCATACCCCATGACTACTTAAATGTGTTCATATTCTGTAAAGTCATACCCCAGGTGTATCCCTCCCCACACTTCTCCCTTCACTGACATCCTGCACCAGTGATCCTCCCCTGCCACAGTTGTGACCTTTCTGCAATCCAAAACCTCTGCAAAAATAAAGTAAAAAAGGTATATGAATGAAAATAATAAAATAATAAAAAATAAAATAATTTAGAAATAAAAAATTATAAAAGTTAAAATAATTTTTTCGCATGTCTTTCATCACCATAAACTATATTATCTTGTATGTACAGTGAGAATTTTTTCTTATGTTCCCCTAGTGTCTGATTTTTTTTTGCTTTATTTTCAAAGAATCCTTAGGTTACAAAAATGTCACATAGAAAATATAGGGGATTAACCTACACCACAGCCTTCCCCTTCTCACATTTTCCCTATTGATAACATCTTACATCAGCAGGTACATTTGTTGAAGAAATATTGAAGCATTGCTGCTAACCATGGTTAATGGTTGACATTATAGATTACATTTTGCACCGTACAATTTTATATGTTTTGATAGAATTTCAAATGGCCTGAATCCATCATTGAAAGATCATGCAGAACAATCAATGCCCTAAAAGTGCCCTATGTTTGGTCTATTCTGTTCTTCCCTCCCCATCCCTCTGGAACATATGGTAAAAGCTAAGTTTAAATTTTTGAAGAATAAGGTACATAGTTACATGCATTGATATTGAGGGATCAACATATTGGTCTGTTTTCTTTTATTAGACACTGTCTATGTTCTTGAGAGATTCTTGCTCCTCTAATTTAGAACTCCCAAATTGGAGTTTAATGTTTGTTTATTGTGTGGGTCTCAACCTTCTGGGATAATATACTATGGCAAGATGAATATTGCCATATTCCATAGAAGCATGCCCTAGGTGTGCCCTACCCCAAATACCCCCTGCCCCACTGCCCTTCACCAGTAAACTTCTCCTGCCATATTTGCCAAAAGAACTTTCCCACTATTGCACTATTAACCACAGACCTACAAATCCCCAGAATTCACCTGTTTCTTTCTCAAGCCTTCTCCTCAGTTCCATGCACAGCCCAACTCAACCCCCCAACCCTACTCCTCCTCACTTCACTGCACCAACATCACTCCCTTCCACTGCCCAACCACCCCCTTCCACCTCTTTGTAGGTTTTGTCCATATTGATCATTGGCTTACCACTCTCTAATCCCTTTCTGTCTCCTGATAACTTATCTTCCAGACTCTAGCTCTGTGAGTATGCTCAATTTGCTTAAGTCATATCAGAGACATCATGTAATATTTGTCCTTCAGTGACTGGCTTATTTCACTCACCATAAGGTCTTCATGGTTCATCTATGTTGTCCCATGTGTTAATACTGCATTCCTTCTTACAGCTGAGAAATAGTCCACTATATGTATATACCAAATTGGCTTTTTCATTCATTGGTTGATGGACACTTGGGTTCCTTTCAACTTTTGGCTATAGTGAGTAAAGCCACTATGAAGATTGGTGTCCTTGCTTTCAATTCTTCTGGGTATATATCCAGCAGTGGGATTCCTCAATCATATGGCAGTCCTATAGTTAGCTTCCTGAGGAACCACCAAACCATCCTCCATAATGGCTGCACCATTCTACATTCCCATCAGTAGTGGATGAGTGTTCCACTCATCCACATCCTCTCAAACACCTGTAGTTCTCTGGTTTTTAAATAGCCACCAGTTTAATAGATATAAGATGATATCTCATAATTTTGATTTGCATTTCCCTAATAGCTAGTGATGTTGAACATCTTTTCATGTGCTTTTTGGCCATTTATGTTTCTTCTTTGGAAAAGTGTCTATTCAAATCTCTTGCCCATTTTTAAAAATGGGTTGTTTTTTTTTTTTTTATTTTTGTGATGTAGAATTTCTTTATATATGCTTTATATTAGGCCCTTAGCAGGTAAATGGTCACAAACCATTTTCTATCTTTGAGTAGGCTTCCTTTTCATTTTCTTGATAAACTCATTTGAAGCTTCAAAGTTTTTTTATTTTGAAGCTTTCCCATTTATATATTTTTTTCATTGCTCACATTTTGAATGTAAAATTTATGAAACCATTTTTACTATAAGATTTTATAGATGTTTCCCTACATTATCTTCTAGGAGCTTTATGGTCTTGGCTTTTATATTCATATCTTTGATTCATCTTGAGTTACTTTTTGTACAGGGCATGAAATGGTGATCCTATCTCATTCTTTTGGATATGAAAATCCAGTTCTCCAAGCACCATATGTTGAAGAGGCCATTCTGTCCCAGTTGAGTGGGCTTAGTGGCCTTGCCAAATATCATTTGACCATACGTGTAAGGATCTATGTCAGAACTCTCAATTAGGTTCCTTTTGTCAGTATGTCTATTCTTGTGCCAATACCATGCAGTTTTGATCACTGTAGCTTTGACATATGCTTTGAAGTCAGGTAGTATGATCTATCAAATTTTGTTTTTCTTTTTCAATATGTTTTTGGCTCTCCAGGGTCCCTTGCTCTTCCAAATAAATTTTGTAGTTAACCCTTCCAATTTAGTAAAAAATACTGTTGTATGGCACATCACCTGCAATGGATATACACATCCTGAGGCTTTGCCACTAAACATAGACCAGATTTCACATCGTAGACCACACTCTCTCCCACCCAGTTCTGGAAGGTATTATACTGATGTAAAATGGCCTATATCCATCACCACAACATCACTCAGGACAACCCCTGGGAGGTATGGGAGGTGGGGAACATGGGAATTCCTGTAATTTTTGTGCAACATATATGTAATCTAAACATCTTTTAAAATACATATGAAAAAAATAACATTTATGTAAGCAAATGCACATATATGCATATATATTTATATATCATTTTACAAATATTGGTTTGTATTGTGAAAATTTTTATTTTTACCCACAATAATTTTTAAAAATGCTGTTGTAATTTTTATTTTGATGGTATTAAATATGTAAATCAATTTTAGTATGATGGACATCCTAATGATGTTTGGTCTTCCAATTTATGAACCGAGAATATTCTTCCATTTATTTAGGTCTTCTTTGATTTCCTTTAAATATTTATAATCATGTCATCTGCAAATAGTGAGATTTCGATGTCTTCCTTTCCAATTTGGATCCCTTTTATTCTTTTTATTTTGCCTAGGTGTTTGGGCAACATGGGAATCCCAGGGGGTTCCATGTAATATTTTCAGTAATCTAAGCACCTCTTAAAATATATTTATTTATATATAAATAACATTTTTGTAATCAAATGCACATATATGCATATATATTTATATATCATTTTACAAATAGTGGTATGTATTGTGAAAATTTTGATTTTTACCCACAATAAAAAATAAACTAATTAAAAAAAAAAAAGCGTTGACAGTGGGCATCCCTGTCTTGTTCCAGATCTTTTAGTGAAAGCCTTTAGGATTTCACAATTGAGTATGATGTTAACTGTGGGTTTTTCATATATACCCCTTATCATGTTGAAGAAGTTTCATTCTATTCCTATCTTTTGAAGTGTTTTTAATCAAGAAAGGACCCTGTATTTTGTCAAATGCTTTTTCTGAATCAATAGAGATGATCATGTGAATTTTTTTCTAATGATCTGTTAATGTGGTATATTAAATTGATTGATTTTCTTATGTTGAACCATCCTTGCATACCAGGGATGAAACCCATTTGTTCATGGTGTAGAATCCATTTGATATGCTGTTACATATGATTATCAAGTATTTTCTTGTGGATTTTAGCATGCAGATCCATTAGAGAGATTGGTTTGCAGTTTTCTTTTCTTGTGGCATCTTTATGTGTCTTTGGTATTAAGGTGATGTTGGCATCATTGAATGAGCTAGGAAATGTTCCTTCCATCTCTGTTATTTGAAAGAGTTTAAGCAGTATTTGTACATGTCTTTTCTGGAATTCACCTGTGATGCCATCTGGTCCTGGGTTTTTCTTTTTGGGGAGCTTTTTGATGATTAATTCAATCTCATTACTTGTGATTGGTCTGTTGAGTTCATCAATTTCTTCTTTCATTGATGTAGACTGCTTGTATGTTTCTAGAAATTTGTCCATTTCATCTAACTTATCCATCTTGTTCGTGTACAATTTTTCAAAGTATCTTCTTATGATACTCTTTATTTCTGTGGGATCAGTGGTGATATCCCCTCTCTAATTTTTCACTTTATATATTTACATTTTCTCTCTCTTTTTCTCTGTTAGTCTATCTAAGGGTTTGTCAGCATTATTGTTCTCCTCAATGAACCAGCTTTTGGCTTGGTTAATTGATTTCTAGTGTTGTTGTTTTTTTTTTTTTTTTGTTTTTTTTTAATTCTCAATTTCATTTAGTTCTTCCCTAATCTTTAATATTTCCTGCTATCTGCTTACTTTGGGATTAGATTGTTGCTCTTTTTCTAGTTCCTCCAGGTGTGCAGTTAAGTCTTCAATTTTAGCTCTTTCTTTTTTTTTTTTAATATAAGGATTTATGGTTATAAATTTTCCTCTCACCACTGCTTTTGCTGTATCCCATAGGTTTTGATATGTTGTGTTCTCATTTTCATTCATTTCAAGGTAGTTACTGATTTCTTTTGCAATTTCTTCCTTGACCCACTGATTATCAAAGAGTGAGCTGTTTAACTTCCACAAATTTTTGCCTATTCTGTTTCTCTGCCTCTTATTAATTTCCAGTTTCATTTCCTTGTGGTCTGAGAAATTAATTTGTACAATTTCAATCTTTCTGAATTCATTGGTATTTGTTCTGTGGCCATGAATGGAGTCTATCTTGGAAATTATCCATGTGCACTCGAGAACAATGTATATCCTGGTGCATTTGGGTGTAATGTTCTTTATGTATCTATTAGGTCTGGATTCTCTAATGTATTATTCAAGATCTCCATTTACTTTATTGAGATGTCTTTCTAATGGTGTTAATGGTGTATAACAATCCCCCACTAAGGCATGTATTTCTCCTCTTAGTTTTTTTTACAGATTTATTTTATTCATTTATTCCCTCCCTTGCCACTTGTGCTTGCTGTCTGCTCTTTGTGTCCATTCACTGCATGTTTTTTTTCTGTCTGCTTGTGTCCCTTTGTTGTTTCATCTTACTGCATTAGCTCTGCACAAGTGCAGGCCCTCAGCTCTCTGTGGGCGCGGGCCAGCTTATCTTCACCAGGAGGCCCTGGGAATCAAACCTAGGGACTTCCATATGGTAGACAGGAGCACAATCTCTTGAGCCAGAGCTGCTTTCCTCTCTTCTTAGTTTTTCCAATGCTTGTCTCATATATTTTGGGACACCCTGGTTAGGTGCATAAATGTTTATGATTGTTATTTTTTTCTGATATATTACCTCTTTTATTAATATATATATTGTCCTTCCTTGTCTCTTACAATAGATTCACAATTTTTTTTTTTAAGATTTTATTTATTTATTCATTCATGCCCCACCCCTTGCTGCTTGTGCTTGCCGGGTCAGCCAATCATGCCACGCGGGTGGGCCTGCCCCCACCAGGAGGCCCCGGGAACCGAACCCGGGGCCTCCCATATGGTAAACGGGAGCCCCACTGATTGAGCCACAGCAGCTTCCCATAGATTCACATTTAAAGTCTATTTTGTCTTATATTAATATAACTACTCCCACCCTTTTTGTTTGTTTGTTTATTGTTTGCATGTAAAATTGTTTTTCAACCATTTACTTGCAAGCTCCTTGTGTCCCTGAGTTTAAGATGTGTTTCTTGTAGACAGCATATAGATGGGTCATACTTCCTTATCCATTCTGTGCCATTCCAATCTGTGCCTTTTGATTGAAGAGTTTAGTCCATTCACATTTGTGGGAGCTCTTTGGTTAAAACATCTTTGGAACCGTTTAGGGACTGCTTTACTGCTGAAAACAGTGGGAACATTTTTGCTTTGCTCTGTTGTTTAGTTAGGACTTTCTGCCTCTTCATTATCTCTTGCACAGCCCAGAACCTTCTGAGCCCCCACACGTACACACTGACCTTGTACTTTGTGAAAAGAGTATAAAAACCATGACGGGAGTCAGCAAAGGAGAATAGTTCCTTTAGCTCTTCTCTCCCTCACCTCTCTCAACCTCAGTGTTCAGAGTAATTCTTTGTACCATCTCAGGCTTTTCTGGACAGACCCCCACAAGATTTTGCAGGACAGATTCCTGCAAGTGGTGACCCCGATGTGATTTGGACCAGTGACACGAATTGGCACATTAAATAGTGGTTATACTCATCCAGACCAAAACTGAAACTAATATTTCCAAAGTAAGCGAACAGCAATGCCCTCTGGGGATAGTTGCCAATATGTCTAGTATGGTGATGGGTTTCTAAATCTTCATGGGATGGAGAATTTCCAAAGAAACTAATATTTTTGTAAAAACAATACAATAGCTCTTAAAAGCAGCTGATTGCACAGTCTGAAAATGTCAATTGTGCTCCCTATTACAAACAATTCAAAGGTATTGTCCTTGGTTTCCTAAAAGAGGAACTTTAGATTTGGAATTATGGGAACAGGTAGGAACAAATTTAAAAACAAAATATGAGCAAAGAGAAAAAATTCCCATTTTTACCCTAATAACCTGGAGCATAGTGAAAGCAATCTTGTGTCCACTAAATACATCTTGTCCCATGGTTCTTTCAGAGGAACTCCCAGTCAAAGACCCTGTATACCCTGAAAAGGTAGAAACACCTTTTCTTCCTCCACCACCCACCCCAGCCTTTTCTGAAAATCAAGAACCTCACACACCAGCTATGGAAAATTGCTTAAAAGAAGCTGTAGAGATAGGAGAAGGTCATGTTTCCTGTAATTCTACAAAATGAGCAGCTACAGCATGGCTCACTTCCCTATGCAGTCTTTAAGAGCTGCATAAAAGCATTATTGAACCCAATTCCTTCACAAAGGGAATTTTAAACTCCATTGTTATTAGCTATCAAATGGCTGCCTGGGATTAGAAAGTTCTTGTACAAACTATTGCTACCCCAGCCCAATTTAGTGTTTGGCAACTAGAATATCAAGAAGGCTGCACTCAACAAGAATTTGTAATCTTGACCAGCAAATACCAATTGGAGCAGGCATGCTTTCAGGCTCAGGACCCTTCCTTGAACCTCATGTTCAAGCTCAACAAGATCACTGGGTCTTCAACCAGTGCTCAAAAATTGCCATACAGGCCTAGAGCTGGATCCCTGAAGGTAAAAACAAACAGGGTTCCTTTGCTACCATCAGACAGGGGGCATCAGAATCATATTTGGACTCATTAATAGCTTACAAAATGCTGTTACCTGCCTGGTTGAGAATTCTGAAGCAGCAAATGCATTGCTTCTTCAATTGGCTTATGAAAATGCCAACATCGACTGCCAGTGAACAAAGAGCAGTATTCAAACTACTGCTTTATCTATAGGAGAATTCATCAAGGCATGTTGAATTGGGGCACTGAAACCTTTAAAGCCCAGACTCTGGCAGCCATTTTATGCTCAACTCAAACCTGTTTTAAATGTTAAAAAGAAGGGCACCTTAAAAAGGAATGTTATCAAGGACAGTCTTGGTCCAAATTTCCATTTACCAACTGTCCAAAATGCAAAAGAGGAAAACATTGGGCAAAGCAATGCTGCTCTGAAATTGACAAGGATGGCAATCCTCTTTCAGGAAACAGGAGGAGGGGCATCAGCTCTGGCAGCCCCAAAAACTTTCAGAGCAACTCCCATTACCTAGCCCCCAAATCCCCAAACAACAATCACCAGTGGCAGCGTTGGATTGGACCTCATCACTACCATCAAACTAATATTAAATGAACAAGACTCTGTTTATATGGCCCTTACCAGAGTCTGGGGGCCTCTTCCACAAGGATTAGTTGGTCTTCTCTTAGGGAGGTCCAACCTTACTCATAAAGGAATAAAAATTTCCCCTGGAGTAATAGACTCTGACTACCAAGGAGAAATAAAAATAATGTTATAAGCTTCTAATTTTCATGTAATTCCTGCTGGTACAAAAATTGCCCAGCTCCTACTCCTTCCATACCATATTCTGGTGGCTCAAATTAAAGATATGGAAAACCAAGGATTTGGTAGTGCCAGAGATAAAGATATTTATTGGATCACTTCTATAAAATTATAAAAGCCCTTGCTTCAAATAAAACTACAGAACCAATCATTTCTAGGCCTAATTGAGATAGGAGTGGATATTTCTATCATTTCTGAAAAGGACTGGCCTTCAGTTTGGCCTGTGCTTCAAACTACCCTTGTATTAACTAGAGTAGGTGGCCCCCAAAGCCATCTACAAAACTCTAAAACTCTCCAGTGCATAGGCCCTGATCAACAAAAAAGATATATACTACCATACATTTTACCAATTCCCATGGACTTGTGGGGTCAAGACTTGCTAACCCAATAGAATCTCACTCTAAAAACTTTCCCTTTTTCCTAGGGGCCATAGTTTGAATTTCTCCCCTGCCTTAAACTTGGCTTTCTTCCAAACCAGTTTGGGTTAAATAGTGGCTGCTTAAAGGGGAAAATTTACAGCAAGCTCATTTACTAGTAAAACAACAACTTGAAGCAGGACACATAGAGCCATCTAATAGTCCCTGGAACACCCCCATTTTTGTTATTCCTACAAAAACAGGCAAATGGCAACTTCTTCATATCCTACATCAAATTAATGCCATCCTTCAACCCATGGGTCCCCTTCAGTTAGGCTTACCCAATCCTGTCATGATTCCAATAGGCTGGACCTTGTTTTAATTGATTTAAATGATTGCTTTTTCAACTTGCAGTCCAAGATAAGGAAAAGTTTGGTTTTCCATTGCTTGCCATTAGCAAACATAACCCCCTAATTAGGTGTCAGTTGAAATTCCTGCCACAAGGGATGCTCAGTAGTCCCACCATGTGTCCATATTGTGTCTTTCAGTCTTTACACCTTACTTGTTCTGCCTTCCCACAAGCATATATTTATCATTACATGGATGATATTATCATTGCAGCCCCCTAAGAAGCACTAACTCTATAAACATCTCCCAAATTCTCTTACCCAAGCCCCTGATAAAGTCCAATTAACTCAACTTTTCAGAAATATTTAGGGTATGTCTTATCATCAAGGAAGGTTAGGCCACAAATGGTAACACTAGAAACCACCAGCATAAAAACACTTAATGATTTTCAAAAACTTTTAGGAGCCATAAATTAGATAAGAACCAGTTTAGGCATTCCCACCTACCAATTACAACATTTACTCAATACCCTAAAAGGAGATGCAAGTTAATGCTGCCATTCAAAAAAGACAATTAAACCACAGAAACTCTCAGTTTCCAATTAGATTCTTTCTTTTCCCCACCTCCTTAAGTCCCACAGGATAGTTGGGGCAGCTACTCCCACAACTTGAATGTTTAGAATGGACTTTTCTGTCCCACACTCCTCACAAAACTGTTACTTCATATGTTCATAATTTAGCCAAAATTTTATTTAAAGGTCACTTTCACTGTGAACAATTAACCAGTTTAGACTCAGATATCATTCATGTCTGCCTTTCACATGATCATTTCCAACAAGCCCTTTTTAATTCAATAGAACTA
>JAKSZT010050948.1:5034385-5061585 GCA_026826555.1 Tolypeutes matacus
TCATGCTGAATGGAAATTCATCACCTTGGTTGAATCATGCTGGTGAAAAAAACATTCTTTCATAGAGAAAACTTCTAAGCCTTATGTTTCTCAGCTTTACCCCAAGGCCTCCTTTCCTTCCTTCTCACCTTCCTACCTGTTTGCCTGGCTCTGTGGCATTTTTCTTTCCTGCACACAGCTTTTCCTAGAATCACCCCATCCTGTTTTTCCTACCATAACTTGGAGGTGTCTTGTACCTGTCCCATACATGGGGTTGCCTTGTGCCAAGAGCCTGGTATCCTAGGCTGAGAAAGCCTCCCTGCCCTAGATTTCCTGCTGAGTTGAGATTTCCCTCCCCAGAGAGGAAATCTGCATTCTCCAAGACTTTTGAACAGAGCCAGGCCCCAACAGCAGCAAGGAAGTCCACAAAGCAGGTGCTGGGCAAGGAGGCCACATGGGGCAAAGGCTGTCAAAGAGACAGAAGTGACCCTCTCAGGGGGCACTGACCCTCCCTCACTTGCACATCTCACATCACACTGTTTGGGCCTGGAGGATGGCTGGTTATCCAGTGAGGGGTAAGATTCCTCCAGGAAGGAACAACAATACAGGCACAGTCACAGGCTGGCAATCAGGAAAGAATTGGGGGGCCAACAGAGGTAGGGCACAGGCCCTCATCCCTTCAGAGGGAGGTGTCCTGCCCCCATGGCTATTTTGATTCCCACACCCAGCTCAGATCTGGAACCAGGTAGCAGACAGCAACCTGACATTACAACAACTGTCCACTAACTGCAGCCAAAAATTTGTTTCCCATTTCTTACCTTGAACCAGTGGGAAAGGGGCAGCGAAAGAAAGTATTGTGTCAGAATGAATTTTCCCTTCCTCTTCTTCTTCTTTCTTTTTTAAAAATGCCTCAACCAACCCATTTTCTACTGCTGAACATCTAAAACAACAACAACAAAAATGGGGGAGATGTGGGAGCTCTTTGGTTAAAATATCCTTGAAAATGTTTAGGGCCTACTTTACTGCACAAGCAGAAAACTGCTGCTATCAGTTCCTGCTAAAAACAGTAGAACATTCTTGCTTTGCTCTGTTACTTAGTTAGAGTTCTCTGCTTCTCCATTATCTCCTGAACAGCCCAGAACTTTGTGAACCCCTGCATGTACACACTGACCTTGTGCTTGGTGAAAAGAGAATAAAAACTCTAATGGGAATCAGCAAAGGAGAATAGCTCCTTTAGCTGTTCTCCCTCTTGCCTCTCTCAACATCAGTGTTCAGAGTAATTCCTTGTGCCATCACAAGCTCTGCTTGACAGATCCCTGAAAGATTTTGCAGAATGGATTCCTGCACCCTGGGACCTAGCAATGGGGCTGGGGTGAGCCAGCCCTGAGCAGGGAAGGCATAGGCCACCTGGGTGGCCATGGTGAGGATGTCCTACACGATGGTGCACAGAAGCCAGTGGAGCTGGGTGAGCCAGGAGAGCAGCTCCCAAGTGAGTGGGGAATATGCCTGCTGGGCCTGCACCTGGACCAAGTCCTGATAAATGTCCTTGGACCAAGAGTGCAGAGAGAACATGAGGTTTTTTTGAAGTGGCAGTGGCTGGTCTTCTGGGGACCAGGCCCTGGACCACTTGCTGCATCCAATGCATCCCCTCGAGGGGCCCCTGTGACAGGTATCATGGGCCTCCTCATGCTCACTGCAGCCCCAGTGTCAGGGGCCTTTGTTTTTTCCTCCCCAAAATCACTCTGCTCTCAGAATGCAGAGAGGAACCTGCAGAAAAAGCGAGTGGGTGAGAGAATCACCGGATCCGTTCTCCCTGCCCTCACTTTTCCAGGATCTTGCCCTGTGCCTTCTAGAGTATCCCAATGCCTCCTGCTCTTTGCAGGCTTCCTCATCCTCTGGAAAGAGGTGAGGCTACACTCATTCATCATCCCCAAAGCTCCCTGGATCCCAGGGTCTCAAATTCCACTTAAGCTACCCTTGCCCTGCATAGATATATTTGCTTCCCTGTTTGAGGCTCTCGGGATCAAAAAGTAAACTCCTACCTGTTCCATGGTGAGGGCTGACCCTAGAACATGTTCTCCTCTTCCTGGAGTTCTCTGCATTTGAGCTGCCCTCAAATCCTGTGGTTGAAGGGAGTGTTTGGATGAGTGTCTGCAGGTGGACTCCCCACAAAGCTGGACCATCCCTGACAGACAAGTAACTGAAGTTACCACCAAAACTTGGTTCCCACTTGTTCAACAAAGCCCAGGGTCTGCAGGCTCCTGGCTGCCCATGAGCTCTCAGCTACCTGCCCAGGGGAGACTGAGTCACCTCAGTCCAGAGACCTCTGGAGACAGAAGAGGAAGGTCTTATCTGATGTACTGCAGAAGCTGGTTCTGATTTTGAGCTCCTTTTCCTGGGAATTCTTCTGCTCATCTGCCTTAGGTTCTGGTTCTGGTGAAAAAGCAGGCGATTAGGTGCTTGTCAGACTCTTCGGCAAACATACTCCCCTAGTTCTTCCCTTCCTCATAGTTGTTGGTCCTTCTTTCAGGGGGGCTGGTCCTCTTTTGCCAATGGTCACCCAGATGAATAGGGTTCCCCAGGATGATTGCCCATGTTTCTCAAAGCCTCCTCAAAGCTGAGACATTTGCCATCCCATCCCTAAAGTAAATCATAACCAAAATTCATGAGCCTGCATTTTTCTCTCCATCTCTCCCTCCAGTCTCCATACCAACAGCCCAAGTCCCTATCTTTTCTTTGGATGTGGCTCTCACTTGGTTTAGATGAACCCACCTTGTCTTCTCCTTCTGATGTTTCTTTCTCAACATCTCTTATCATTTCTTTACAGGAGCTATGTTGGATCATCAGAATCCCCAGGAGGACTGGTAAAAGCAGGGACTGAAGGGTTCCCCCTCAGTGTTATAAGGTCTCTAGCTGTGGACTCGGGATCTAGAATATTTATTTCATAAATGTTTTCCACTGTTGCCAATGTTTCTGGCCCAGGGCCACATGTTGAGCCAATGATTCTGGGCACATTTATTGTGTCTTCTCCCATAAGAAGGTGGATCCGAAGGGGAAGTGAAAGCACACGGGTCACTGGGGTTAGTTTTAACTGGTTTCTGGAGTGGTCTGGTGGCCCATTTCTAGCGGGGAGCAAGCATGGCAGGGCTGGCTTCCTTTCAATTCCCAGCTTTGAGGCCTGTGTACAGACTCTGGTCCACAAGGTCAGAGAAGGATCCACTCAGGGGTCATGAACATGGCCTGGGATGGAATGGTCAGTCCTCCCTTCTCAGACCATGGTTGCCTGGCCCCTGTGACAAGCAGTAATTGGTAGGCACAGTTCATTGTCCAGGAGGGGGGCCTTCTGAGAAAGTGGTGGGAAAACCCACCTACCTCCCTGTCTCCTGGTGGGAAAGCTTTTGAGTGACATTCCCTGTCACAAAGAGGGCTACATGTGAGAGATACGGGGAAGGTGTTGGCTCTGAGGAAATGGGGTGTAGGGTGGTGTCCAGACATGTAGGTCAAGCCTAGTTCCTCCTGGTTCCCATGACCCTGTTCTTCACACTCAGGGAACCAGGAGGGCTGGGCCATGCCCCAGTGTCTGCACCTACAGCCAATTCAGCTGTGAGTACCCAGGTGTTTTTCCTCTCAGGTAAATAACTTTTAATGATGAAAACATTTAAAAAAATTGAACTGTAATGATTGAATGTAAAAATACATGTACAGTGTGTCATATTTAGAGTAAGTTTATTTTCTTTGAAAATAACTGAAAAATGATAATTTCCAATGCCTTTTTTTTTTCAGGATGTGCCAGGGATTAAACCCAGGACCTCAGACATGCTCAACCACTGAGCCACATCTGGTCCCTTAAAATGACTCTCCCCATCCCAGATGGCTTCCTCATCTGTTACTCATTGTATGCTCACTGTTTTCTTGCTCATTGTCTGTTCCTTTTATCTTTAGGAGGCACCAGACACCAAACCCGGGACCTACCATGTGGAAACTGGGTACTCAACTGCTTGAGCCACATCCACTCCTGCTCATTTTTTTTGTTCATTGTCTGCTTATTGTTTGCTTGTTGCCTTGTTTGTTGTTTTTGCTCATTGTCTGCTCATTGTTTGTTTTCTTTAGAAGGCAACAGGACCGAACACGGGAACTCCCATGTGGGAGGTGGGCACTCGACTGCTTGAGCCATATCTACTCTCTTAAAATGACTTTCAATAACCCAAATAATTAAAATACTAAGCCCAAGAGAATATTGCCATAATCATTTCCAATGAAACACTTCCCTACAGTCAAAAACTCTCCCCAGACAGGGCACTGCTTAAAGATGAAGATCCCATTGGTGGTTCCTTTATGCAGATTGTCCAAAACTTCAGCCATTTGCACATTAATACCATAGCTCCTTATTGACACTGCAGCTTCATATTTAATCCTGTTCTTGTCTCAGTCTCTTAAAAAATTAAATTGCAAGACCCTAATAAGTTATTTTCATTTTAAATAAAAACACAAAGCTGCATAATTAAAGTAAACAGCCCTGGATGTCTATCCCCACCATCATTGGGGTTCCACTATGTGCCTACCCCCACAGATGAGGAAGAGCTGATCCACCAAGCACAGCCACTCCTGCACCTCCCCATCTCAGTCCATCAGTCAGTTCCAAGTCAGGTGAGGCCAGAGTCTGAGTCCTCCTTGAAAGAGTGACTTCCCACTCCCAGTCACTCTCCTCAGAGAAGGATGAGGCCAGAAAATCCCCAAAGAGGGCACTCACTGGGGCAGTGGACAGTGCACCTCAAACCCCATCCTGACAGGAGGTGTGGTCATCTGCAGAGAATGGAATTAAGAAGATGTTGTGAATCTGGAGCTCTGCCATCTTGTGAATGCCATGCTGAGGCATTGTCCTGAAACACAGCTGGATGGTGGAGTTTGAGCTACAGTGCAGGCCAGGACAGGATTCAGGGAAGTGTGTAACTGGCTTTCATCTACCCATTTTGTTGATTATTTATGAATATTGATTATTTATTAATTACAAACTGCATATCCCATGGCAAGACATTTGTACTTCTATTATTCTTTCTGCAATAACAGACCCTAATTATTTTACAAAAGTCCTTTCATCAATTATCATGTTAAAACAAAACAGAGTCAGTCGGAAAAGTAATGATGCATTTTTTTCCTTTCCCTTTAAATAATATCAGTGAAATGATATTTTACCCCACCACACTCGAAAGCCCCAAGGGTACATTGCTTATTTATTTTTATTTTTTCTTAACATGAATTTTTTTACTTTTGAGCATATAGATGAGAGCCCCTAAATATCACAAAAGTTTCTCAAAACAGAGGCAGAGCTATGACGGGGACATCCTGGCTTCTCATTTCATCACTGATTGCCGGGTACCAGTGAAACCTGGTCCTAACCCTAACCCTAACCCTAAACTGGCAGTCTTCCTGGGGTCACAGCCTGTACCTGGAATCCCTAAGGAAGAGTGAGCAGAGGCTGTGATGTGGGATGCACCCCAAATCCTACCTGCATCCTCTACTGTATGTTTAATTTAGGGAGATTTTGGGGATATTTTATATAAGCAAGGATTTTGCTTCATGAACTGAATCTGAATTGATCTATGAGAACTCCATTCCAACCTCCATCTCACCCCTCCATACTTCTTTATTTCCAGCAGCGACCTCCACCTGCCATCCTAGTGCCCTTTAGACATTTCCTAGATGTCTACTGCCCTCCCACTACATCCACCTGACATGTCTAAACTTCTGCAATTGGAATACACCTTCATCCCGTGGACTTTTGGATTTCCATCCACAGTCCATTGTATAACTTATTCCACTGAGAGACCTATTCTCATGAATTTTATGTTGCTTGCCCTCAAATGCCCAAGCCCCCAACAATTGGGCATCCTCAGCTTCCTCAAATCTTGCTGCCCCACCCTAGCCCTATTATTCTGCTGTTTTTTCCTGGGCCCTTTATCCCACTCATGCCAAGTTTCCTACCCACCTGTCTTCAGCATCTTGCCCCATTTTGCCTCCCAGGACCCATTCATTATCTCTCTCAGTTCCATCTCCCCTTCCCACTCTCTATATGTGCCTTGAGTCACCAATAACCCCTGGACCTGCACACCCCACCCATTATCCCCTCTCCCTCATTTAATTTAATTCCTCATAGACATTAAGTCTCTCATGCCTTTTACCCAATCTTCTTCTTTATCAACCTTCATCCATTATCTAGATCTCCCAGTATTCCCCTTCTTGCCCATAACATGCAGCACCCCTGACACATTCAGCACTAGGTCCTTCATCCTGTGCCTGATGCCTTCAGCACCAGCACCTCCAGTTCCCCTAAATCTCCTGGACACATTGCCCACTCTTCCATAAACATGACAGTGCACTCTGACCCACCTGGGGCATGAGCTCCTGACTTTTAACCTTGCTTTCTCTCCTCACCCTCACTCTCTACCCTCCCACATTTTCAAGCTCTCTGTTTATACCTCTTCTCCCTACTCCCCCTTCCCCCAGCCTTCATTTTTACCCAACTTTCTCAAATGCTTGTGCCCTGTCACTCCTCCAACACCACCATGTTTTCCTGTATGCTCAGTGCTCACAGCACTTTTCACATTTTGCACATGTATAGTATCCTTGAGAGTTGCTGCAAAGCTGGAAAGAGTGTAAAGGGTAGGCTTTGACAGAGGTCTGGATTTTCCACTCTTTTTCCACACATGAACATGGTATTAAGATTTATTCAATGCAAATATTCTCACTTTCCTGATTTTGTGATAATCAGGTCAGGCTGAACTTTTGCTATATTAGAAACCATGCATGTGTCCCCAGACCTATTTTTTCTCCCTAGGTCTGGTGTTTAGAATGCTGGTGATAAACCAAGCCTGATTTATTATATGACCATCCTGTATGGGAAAAGACTGTAACTTTGTGTATCTTTGATCAACCTTAAGAGATATAGCAGGGGGATGGATGTGGCTCAGGTGGTTGGGCATCTGTCCCCCATATGGAAGGACCTGGGTTTGACCCCTGGGACCTCTCAGTAAAAAGAAAAAGAAAAATATAGAAGGCATGTCGGCCACCAGGTCCCATGCATGAGTGTGTTGCTAGACCCAGCGAACATGTGAGCTGTCAGGCTTCGTCCACGGTTGAGTGGCCAGGCCCTGTGCATGGGTGAGCCACCAGGCCTGTGTGCAGGTGTGCCACCAGGCCCCGCAAGCCATGCAGCAAGATGATGACATAACATCAGAGTGACATGAAGGGAGAGCCAAGATGAGACACACCAAAAAACCAGGAACTAAAGTGGTGCAGGTGATAGTAGGGTGCCTTTCTCCCACATCAGAGATTACAAGGATCAAATCCCAGTGAAGAAGGAGGAGAAGGATGAGAAGAGAGGGCAGGAAATGGACACAGAGAGTTGTCCAGTGAATGGACACAGAAACAGCAAAAATGGGGAGGGGGGTAAAAATGGAAAAAAAAAGTAAGTAAATGAATAAATTCTTTTAAAAAATGTATAGGGGAGGAAGATATGGAATATAGTTAGTAGTAATACTTTGATGATGCTCTTTCATGATTTGTTAACAAATGTTTCACAACAATGCAGGGTGTTTGTGGGGGGGTGATGTGTTGGAGCACTGAATGATGTTATGCATGTTTGTTTTGTAAGATCACGATTTTTACTGAACACTTATAGTTTATGTATGTTCATGTATGAATGATATACTTCAATGAATTGTTTAAAAAGAGATTTATTTACACGTGCTAAAGAGTGAATGTGATTAGAAGCATGTGAGTGGGACTGTGTGGATTTGGGGGAGTGTGCATCATGGTGTATAAATGTGAATGTGGGTTTAATGTGCTGAGGGTTGGATGAATGTGAGTTTGTGAGGAAATCTGCATGTGAGGTGTATGTGAGTAATTACGCACCTGCCTGCATATGTGTGTGTGTGATGGGGATTGGCCATTATTGTGGCTACAATCCCTAGTTTGGAAATAGAGAAATTTGATAGTGGACCTGGGAAAAACATGGGGTTATTCCTGAGTAACGCCAAAGGATTAATTTGAACTCATATTAATTGATTACAAAAGCAACCAGTACTCATTACTGAAAATTCAGCCAAAAATAAGGGTACAGGAGGGTGATGTCTATTCAGTGCTCTCAAATTGAGGAAGTAGCATCAGCTTATCTGAGAGTTAAATGAATGGCCTGTTAACTATCTGATCCTTATGGTTTTATTTCTGAAAATGACTTATAAATTTCTCCTTTCTATATTTATAGATCTATTTAGACTTCCTATGAGTATTGGGTATTCTATATTGGTAAAGTCTATTTTCCTACAAATGTCCATATCATCTAGACATTCTAACTAGTTGATATTGATTGTTTGGCAATGTGTTCTTCCTTTAACTTGGATCTCTGAAGATCCTTCTCAGGTGCTTTGATTCCATTTCTTGGGTAATAACCTAATTATGTGGCTCCGTGGTCTAAAGTTTGGAAAGGACTCACTTTGGGGGAGAAGGATGCCTTAGGGAAGCACAGCATCCACTGAGACTCACCACCTCACTGGTAGTCCCTCCCATCAGACCTCAGTCATGTCTGACCCCTCCCGTGAGACCCTGCCTGCCCCAGGACCTTTCTCCAATCTCTTCAATAACATCTAGAAATTTGTAATTAGTCTGATAATTAGCAACTGAGAAAAATGTTTTTCAGAAAAACTCTCAGCTCCCAAAGCCCTGTCCTGTCAAGGCCACTCCAGGTGAAATGGCAATTGCAGTTCTGTGGGGAGATGTGGTCAGAGAAACACAAACCCATATCTGCCTCCCTCCCACACACACTGGCTGTTGTGACCATCACACTGAGCTCACCATACTGGCAGCCAGAAGCAGTCACTGAGTATTTTCTATTTCATGCTGAGAGGCAGAGTCTGTAGGAGAAGGAGACAAAAGAGGAATCTGGGGAAGTGATCATTTCAGAAGAAGGATCATTCAGAATTTGAAGGGAGTCTAGTGCCAAAGCCACCCAGAAAAGGAAATCATCCCTGAGCTACTATGAGATATGGGATCCCAGACCTGATTCCAGGCCCTGATGGCACCTAATGGGACCTAATGTAATCCTCATGGATAGGGATTGCAGGTGTTTAAATTTAAAAAGCTGGTGGAGTCCTGAAATTCTAAATCAATTGCTGTTAAGCAATCCTTCTAGGAATCACAGAAACAACTTTTAGGACAACAAGAGTTGTGCCTATAAGAACTCTAAATTGTAATAAGTAGTAGGCTAAATCTACAGGGATCACCTCGTCCTGACAGAAACAGTGGATGTGAATGGAAACTGTTGAGATGCTGCATATGTTTGCCCAGTTCTGGGAGTAAGAAACACTTGATGGAGACAGTAATTATGTCTCTCCTGAAAACACACAGGGCTTCTTGATTCTGGTGAGTCTGTTGGAAGCAGGGTTTAAGAAAAACATGACTTTTAAATTGTGGGCTTCAGACAGCAGCCTCCAGATTGGTTTAAAAGTATATTAATAACAATCCAAAGTTCTCCTATTTGGATTTATAAAATGCATGTGATTTTCCACTGTACAGATTTTATTTAGCATATGTCTTCATTGTAGAATCTTTCAGAAGTATCACCAACTTGCTAAATGCTTTCCTTCTGTCACAATTAATACATTTGTAAGCAATAATTTCATTTCTGCCCCACAATCTTTATCTTGTGTCAGTGTTTCATGGACTTCAGTATAGGAGAAGACATGAGGTTGGTCAATGATTCCTTTGCTGGGTGTCATGGTACTTTAATCCTTACATAAAAGTAAATGAGACTTTCTACTACCATCTTAATATGGAGACATCCTCGAATTCATAGAGTCCAAATGGCTCAAGGGGCTGGCTCCTGTGCTTCTATTCTCCAATCTATATTTTGTTAAGATCTACATTATATTGAGAGCTCCAAATCTTCATTCATATGATATTGGCCTATAGAGTATATCCTTACATATAAATGGAAAATGGTTACCACCAAGATTATAAGATAACATACCACTAATCTAAAATCAAGAGACAAAAAACACCACACTAAAAAATTTTAAAATTAAAAAAAACTGAATATAGATCTGGACTATTGGAGGAACTCACCTAACAAATTATTTTATTATCATGCTGGTTAAATGCACTTTCTTTGCAACAAACCCAATTAGTTTCAAGTCACCCTTTGCCCCTAAGCAGGATGTGAGTTTAGACAAATCACATAATTTTCTCTGTTTACATTTTCATCACCTTTCATCACCTTTCTAATGAAAACTCTAGTAATAACTTCCTTGTGGCATTGTGAAGATAGAGAAGTTAGAATCCAGGCTTCTTAGCAGGGATTCCTACATGTAAAGTGGCTCTTTAAAGGACATGCATTCATCTCTTCAAAGTCTCTTAATAAAAGAACAACTTTGAATATTCTAATATTCTAATACTCTTAATGGTAAGTGGAAAATACTGGGTTTCAGTAAGCTTGATCATTGTAGCATACACCTCACATTTCCTTGCAGGATCCTCTGACTCTGAAGTCAAATTCCATTCCCTGGGAACCGGCAGAATACCCTCCAGGAACTTGGCAATAGGGATAGTCTTCTTATCTCAGGCTGTAGTTGGAGTCATTGGAAATTTCTCTCTCCTCTGTCAACTCCTTTATTTTTGGGGGTGCATGTTAAGAACCAGAGATTTGATGCTCAAGCATCTGATTGTAGCCAATTCCTTGGCTCTCATCTCTAAAGGAGTCCCACAGACAATGACAGCTTTAGGGTGGAAACACTTCCCCAGTGATTATTGACGCAAACCTCCTTTATATGTACACAGAGTGGGCAGAGGCATGTCCATTGGCACCACCTGCCCCTTGAGTGTCTTCCAGGCCATAATCATCAGTCCTGTGAACTCCAGGTGGGGAGAGCTTAAAGGCAAAGCACAAGTACATCTGCATCTCCCTACCCCTGTACTGGCTCCTCTACATGCTGGTAAATGTCAGTTTTCCTATGTATATTACCAGCAAAAGGAGCAATGATACTATCAAAAAGAAAAAATATTATGGGTACCGTTCTAAAATTGACAACAAGATTGAAGACTCGTTTTACACAGCCTTGCTTTCATTCCCTGATATTCTGTTTGGGGCTGATGCTCTCAGCCAATGGTTCCCTAGTTTCTATCTTGTCCAGGCACAAGCAGTGGGTTTGACACAATCATTGGACCAGCCTCTCCTCCAGAGCCTCCCCTAAGTCCAGAGCCACCCTCAGCATCCTTGTCCTGGTGAGCACCTTTGTGTCCTTCTATGCCCTCTCCTCCATCTTTCAGGCTTGTATTGCTCTTTCTGATAATCCCAGCTCATGGCTGATGAACATGGCTACACTAATCACTGCATGTTTCCCATCTGTTGTCATGGGCCGAGGCTGTAGTATCTCCAGACTCTGCTTCGCCTGAGTAAGGAATACGAAGTCTCCTAAACTTATTAGAAATACATAATGCATGAGTTTTTGCACAATTTTAATTTATTTTTTCATCCATCATGCAGAGTTGTAAGAGAAATTATGAACCTACCATATTATCAGAGAATGGTGATCAGGCCACTGTGAGCTTCTGCCCCAAAAATATAATTATAAAAAGAAATAGCAAATATAAATGAACTATTAAGTAATTATTATGGAAATATATATAGAATTGAAATTTTAATTATCCTTGCAATGGAGTCATTTAGGATCTATGCAATAAAAAAACAGTAATTTCTGAAACATTCTGGAGATTATGGGGGAAATCAACTTTCAATATGACATATTAAACTTCTCTTGAAACTAAGCATAGAGTTGTTGGTGAAGTTCTTTGAGAAAGGAAAACCATGTGAGAGGGTCATTCAGAAAACAGAAGAAAAACATGTTTTCAGGTAAGAAATAAGTAGCATGAAGTTAAATTGGACAACACATTCTGTTTTGAGTTATGAAACTTGTATGTTAAGTCCTTAGAGAAATGGCAGTCATTTGAAATATAATTATAGGTAATATTAGCATGTTTAAAACATTCTTTTGCAGAAATGGCTAGATTCAACTGCAGTAGAATAAAGGATAACATGAAAATATGCTTTCAGTGCTTTACCAAAAAAAATCACATAAATGTTGACATTAAAAATAAATGATACCATTGTGACAAAATATGACAATATTACTGTTAATTATCATCCATAAATTACATTAATTATAATTTTCCTGTGTTTCAACATAATCTTAGCACTTTTTAAAAGAAGAGCATTCTTATATTTATAGTAATAACCACACTGGCAAGAAGATATTTCAATATTAAGGGAGCAATATGGGGGTATAAGGGTGTATGGGATTTTTCCTTTTGGAGTAATGAAAACATTCTAAAATTTACTGAGGTGATGACAGCACAACTCTGTGATGAAAATGAAAGCCACTGAGTGTACATTTGGCTGGATTGTACAAAACATGTGATTGTATAACACAGGGAATCCAGGGGTGGATGATGGACTGCAATTAACAGGACAATCTGAGAATGTTTTCTCATGAACTATAACAAATGTATAACACTAGCACAGGGTGTTAATATTAGGTGGGTGGGTTGAGGGAAAAACACACCAAATGTAAGATATGGGCTATCATTAGTAATAATATTTTGAATATGCTCTTTCATAGTTTGTAACAAATGTTTCACAATGATGCAAAGTTTTGGTGGTGAAGTATGGGAGCCTTGTATGATGATAGGCATATCTGTTTTAAAAATTCACAAATTTTCCTCTATACTTACTGTTTATGTATATTCCTGTATGAATGATATTCTTCAATAAAATTTTATTAAAAACACCAAAAGATGTCTGGGATAAAACTGCATGGCTTTTGGGGAATCTGTGGAAGGCAGATATTTATGTATAAAAGGAAGATGCCAACTGGCCATGTTAGAAAGAAAGAGTTTTGGGGGTGCATTCTCATATTTATGAGTGGAGGAATTCAGTGGAGACTTTTTGAAACTGGAAGCAGTGGAGGAATAGCAATTTGAATGGGAGACATCATGAATCCCTTTGATGTGGCATTTGAGGCTTGTGAATTTCTAAAGGAACAAAATAGGTATTTATATATATATATTTTTTTTTAAGTCAATTATTTACAGAGCAGTGAATAAAGAATCTTAATAGATATTTATTTCTCAAGTATATGAAGGATTTTAATACAGCCAGCTCTGCCTTTAGATTATAAAGATGATGCAAAGTATTAAGAATTTGATAGACAGAAAAACAAAAGAATGAGTTTGATGTAACAGATACATATTGAACTTCAGGGTTGAAAAATAGAGACAGATAGAAATATTTTCCACATATTAGACCACAAAGCAGGGTGCAAAAAGTAATATATACACATTATATTTTTATATATGCATGCACACATGCATAAACATATGTACATACATTTGTCAATGTATATATGTGAATATGTGGGTTTATGTGAATATGGGCATGTATATATTTATTTTGCATGTATATGTGTGTGTTTATAACCAACAAGATATTTGTTATCCAACAGCCAATATTGGGAAATTTTACATTAAACAATGTAATGATACTAATTACAATAATAACAAGCTACTTTAACTTCAAATCCTATTTTATCTGATATTTAGATAGTCATGATAGTTATTTAATTGGTTAACATTATGTATAATGTATTGTTCATTATTCTACCTTAATCCTAATATTTTGCTATATCTCTTTTAAAAACATCCACTTAAATATAGTCAAACAATGTTATCTTAAGAGAAGCAAATAATTTTACGTGTATTTAATATGATAATTGATAGGTTTGGATTAGATTTACCAACTTATTCTGTGTTCTTCATTACACTTGATCAATTTTCTTATTCTTTCTGTCTTAACTTCTGTGCTTGTTAAATTTTTTAAAAATAATTCTACACTTACCCTTTGATTTGGGAGGTTTTATATTCTTTATCTCTAAATTTTTTTAAAATGTAGAAATCACAACACACTTTAAAGTAAATACAGCTTAGTCATTCTCATGGGTTCTTCATGTATAATCACAGTAATTGAACAAAAGAATCAGAGGATCAAGAATCAGCTTTGAGTTTGCAAAGGAATCTGAGTTTCATTAGAGCTACATGCCTGTGAGTAGAAGAGGGAAATGAAAATGTCTTGTTTGAAAAACTTTCCAGATAGTTACACCATTTATATGTAGAAACAGCATTAAAAGGTAGTTACTGGTGCCTCAATTGGTTGGCTCCCATTTACCATATGGGAGGGCCTGGGTTGGATTCCCAAGGCCCCCTGGTGAAGGCAAGCAAGCCCACATGGCATGGTGAGGTGACACAGCAAGATGATGCAACAAAGGGAGACAAGCAGACACAGAACAATGTAAAGCAAATGGACACAATGAGTGCAAGCAGCAAGGGTGGGGGCAGTAAATAAAATAAAAATAAATCTTTAAAAAGAAAAGAGTGAAGCAGAGGGAGATAAGACAAAAAAAAAGTAGTTATCAATGCACCAAATATCCAATAACACAATCTTTCAACACTGGATTCTTTAGAAGAGATTTAAGGTAAGTTTTTACAAAACCTTGAAATAATCTTTTATATTTAGATGTCTTCCAATTAATATTTCTAAATACCAAGTATAATAAAAGAAATGAGAATAGAAAGTCATAATTATATTTATTCACATTTCTTCATTTCACAGAATAAAGGCATTCAGCATTGTGTTACATTTGCCTGTGTGACACTTGATCAGATCAGATACTTTGAGCAGGTTATAATACAGAATATGTCTTGCTTCTATAGCTAGGGGCAGGAAGATTCAACTTTCCCAGAAACTCTTACTGATTTTTTTTAGGAGGTACTGGAGATTGAATTCAGGACCTCATACATAGGAAGCAGGTCCTCAACCACTTGAGCAATATCTGCTTGCTCAGCTGTTTTTTTATTAAGATAAATGCTTTCTCAAACCATACATATATACATACATACATATATATATACATACATACATACATACAATGTAATGTTATTTAATACTTTAACTTCCATTTGACAATAGAAGGATGTTTCAATACTAACCTACTTACCTTCTCACATCTTTTTAAAACTTAGAGATAGTTATTTAAAAACAATTATTCAAGACACATGCACAGGTCTTCAGTGCACAGCACAATGCAGTGTTACAAACTGGACTCAAACCTGGGTATAGCTCCTTGGTCATAAAACAGAATATTGTCCTAAGTTGCCTCCAGGGGCAGATCCTGGTTCCCCAAAGGGAAACTACTATGAGGACATCTAAAAGCACAGATCACATTCTCCCAAATGTACTTTATAAAAATAGAATCATGGAGGATGAAACTTCTGCATTAAGCTTCTTTCATTCCATATGTTCTTTGTGACTTTATCTTTACCATTGCTTTTTCTTATAGATCACTCATTGGCATTGGTGAATAGTCTTCCATGTGTGCCTTTCTAACAATTTATTTAATCAGTTCACTTGGTGGATATGTGAGTGGATTTCAATTTGGGGCCATTATGAATAGTGCTGGTATGTAAATTCTAGAACTTACACCAAAACACAAGTACCAATGACATTTTCCCAAGATTTTTGACTACTTTACAGGAAGTTACAGTCTTGGATTTTCTGGGTCTTCACATCAGCCTTCCCAGTCTAATCTGTCCTGGCCTCACATCAACAAACACAAAGTATTTAGCTCACTAATGTGTCCCCCAAAGAATACACTTTTACAGAAAAGGCTCACTGATAATGTGAGCCATTATTAAAGACATTATAATTGTGAGTGTGTGTATGTGTGTGTACATGAAAAAGAGAGAAAAGAGAGAAAGAGATGTCAACTGTCCTATGGTAAAGAGTTTAATAATCTCATAGTTACTGACTTTCTTTCAAGTTCTTTCTCAGCTTCTTTGTCATGAGGGCTTTGGCTTTCTCCCACCACCCATTCAGTGCCCTGCTCTCTTGGTCCTACTCTCCTCTAAACCAGCAACCACTACCCCAATATTTTACATTGTTCTTCCATTTTAAGGAGGAATCCTCTCTACTAAGTCCTTTCTATTTTTTTTCACAGGTGGTACCAGAGATTGAATCCAGGACCTCATACATGGAGCCAGAAGCTCAACCACTGAGCTCCATCTGCTCCCTGAATCCTAATCTTTAAACCCGTCTTTCTTCAGAGAGTGGAGGAGCATTCTTTTCTCTTTAACATAATCAAAGTTTTTAAAGAGAGTAGTGAGATTTATATATCAAATAGGCAACATGTTAATATTATTTTGTTTCAAATCACACCTATGGTTATCCCCCTGTATAAAGCATGTGGAATTTAACACAATTTGCAAGCTAACAAGTTAACCTACAATAATTTATGGACCCTGTCTGAAGACTGGCAACCCCTATTCCACAGATATTTACTGGTTCCTGCACTGGAGGCAAGCTTGCTTTCCAACAGGCATACCTTCTATCTGGGGATTATAATTCTTCTTGCCAGTTTTCCTCAAAATTCTCAGGGAAGATAAAGAGATTTAAGGAAAAAAAAATCCTTACCTCTATAGACTTAAAAGAGTAATAAATATAAAGATGCCCATTTTATCAAGTAAATATTTCCTACAGTTTTAGATAAAGTCAATTAGCAGGTATAAAGCTTGAATTTGTTGAAAATTTTTGCATCTGTGTTCACTAGAGAGATTGTTTTGTAATTTTCTATTCTTGCAGTATCTTTACCTGGCTTTGGTATCTGGGTGATGTTGGGTAATTTTTCCTCCTCTTCAATTTTTTGGAAGAGTTTAAACAGGATGGGCATTAATTCTTCTCAAAATGTTTAGTAGAATTCACCTGTGAACCTATCTGGTCTTGGACTTTTTTCCTTGAAACATTTTTTTTTTTAATTTTCACTACATTTATTTTACAAAAGAGCATTACATTCTGCACACTGTTCTGAATGGATACCCGGGACATGTGGAGTATTGTTACTCATCCTCTCTGTCCCACCCCTCACATATCCCAAATGTTATAGTGACCACAAAGCACTATAAAAATAAAACAAAAAATAAAATTCACCCACTCTGCTGCTGTTTTAAAATTTCAATGTTAGTTTTTTGTACACCTTCCCCAACCCCCTACCCTGTTTGAAAGGAGCTAAACATTACATCTGGTGAACAGCAAAGATTTTGTTACACCTCAAATGCAGAATACCTATGAAGCAGAGGGATGTTGGCTTTTAAAACAGAAGCAGATAAAAAGAAAAAATGCAGGTCTCCTTGCAGTTCTTTACTAGTCTTAGAAGAACTTTCTAGAATACTGCTTCACTCTATAAAAAAGAACAAAATATCTTGCAATAGAATCCTTCAAACATCTGCATACTGTTTCACACTGTTCTGCAGAAAATACTGTGCATTCTGTATCTGGTCCTGTGTTCCTATAATGGTAATCCCAAAGGCTCATCAATTTTGATTGAAGCTCCCAACTCATGATGGATTTGTTTAATCCACTGATTACCTTTCCCAATAATAGATCCATCCAAATCTTTGGGAATAGTTATTTGTATAGTAATAATAGGTCCACCAAGATCACCATATGAGCCATGACCCCCTGCATAGGAATAATCATATCCAGAGCCACCCTGTGTTTTATAAGCCATCTGCCATTCTGATGGACTCCATGTATCTATTGCAGAGTCCCAAGTTTCATCAGCACTGAAACCAACCATGCCATTTTAATGGTCTCCAGGTCTTCCTCTTCTATCATAAGCCATTAGATCTCCTCCCCTAGGTGATGGTGGGGGTGGAAGAGGAAGATTCCAAGCTCTGCTGCCACCCCAGCCACCTCATCCAGGAGGAGGAATAGGAGGCCCTCGATGATGGCTCATATCATTATAGTCTCTTATAGATGGAGGCATTGGACATCCACCCCAATCAGGAGGCTTTCTGTCAAAACCACCTCTTCTCCACATGGGAAATCCCACAGAACATCCATGGTGGTCATCAAACATCATTGTAAAACCACCATAATCATAGGCTTCATCCTAAAAATTGGGATCATAAGGCTGTGCATGTCCTTTGATGGGAGACTCAGATATAAGATCAAGGATGATCTTTATGCACTCTACAACCCTATCAGGGTTTCCACCAATAAGAACGTCTCTGTCAGTGGAATGAGGACAGCTTTCCTGGAAAAGCTTTATTGTTGTCTGTGTGTTCCCTCAAAGTTCTTTGATTTTAGCACCTTTGACCCCAATAATTCCTCCTGCTAAATTCTGATTAATCAACAACCTCAACTCACGGTGAGTGTTGCTTCCTTTATAATGTTGATAATTTAAGCATTCCACTGCATCAGATTTGAGTGTCAGCTGTCTGGTTGCAGTGGGTGATGGCAACTGCAGGCCCTCTTCCAAGGGAGGGATGATTTTCTTCAGCATTTCTCCAATTATTTCAATATCAGTACTGATACACAATATGTGCTCGGGGCCACTGCTGTCTGGGACTGAAACACTGGCATTGTAGTCCATACAGAGAGATTAATATTCTTGCCTCCTTTTCCAATCACTGCCCTAGCATTCTTGTTCTGAAGCAAAATATGTAGATCAACCATCTCATCAGTGTTTCTAGATCTTCTAAATGTTTGTTCCTCTTCCATGTCTTCTGCAGTGTGTTTACCCAATTCACCATTGGTTTCTGTGTTAGTGAAAGTTTCCTCTGGCTGCTCAGTTTCCATTTTCTTCTATTAAATGGACACAGCAATCAGTTATTATATATCCTTGCAGAGCAGAACTGAAGCGGTCTGGGCGGGAGCAACAACTGGCAACCTAGTGCCTTCTGTAGCCTATAGGCCACATAAGAGCAGAAGGTTGGTAAGACATCAAAGTCAGTGCAGTAAGAAACAGGATAATGGCCTCAGAGGTACTTTTGCTTGTAGCACCCTCCTTCTTTCTCCTGTTTGAAGATTTTTAATGACTGATACAATCTCATCGTTTGTGATTGACTTGGATGGTCTTCTATGGTCAGTATAGCTTGTGTGTGTTTCTAGGAATTTATCCACTTCATCTATGGAGCTTTCTAGTCTAAAATCCTGGGGAGTGGATGTTGCTCAAGTGGTTGAGGACCTGCTTCCCACATGGGTGGTCCCCACTTTGATTCTTGGTGCCTTCTAAGATAAAAACAACAACAACCAAGCAAATCAGAAAACCAACACAGAGAAGCCAATGTGGCTCAGTGGTTGAGCACCAGCTACCCACATATGAGGTCCCAGTTTCAATCGTTGGCCCCAGTACCTAAAAAAATTGTACTATGGCTCTGTTTTCAGCATGACCCTATATAGAGGTGCCAGGTAGCTACCAAGATGTAGACCATTCTGGCACCAATACAAAAATAGCCTAAAAACTGCTGGGATTCCTTTTTGGAGGTGGGTGATGTTAGGGGCAGTAATTTGTCCTATACCAGGTCAGGAAACCAGTGCTGGACTATGGGTTATATATAACTAAGAATGTGACCTGCTGAGAAGGACCTTGTATCTTGTTGGAATTTATGGCCCAATTGAATTGTTGAAGCCAAGTTAGTAATACATGCACTCCCTGGGCAGTTTTTTCCTTGCACTGGCCCACTAACATGATGTCAAAAATATAATGGAACACTCTCTGTCCTTTGGGCAGTGGTAGCTTAATTAAATACTGTCTCACCCATTAGGACAGATAGTGGGTAATTTATATACTTATGTGGCAACAGTGAAGGTACATTGTAGACATTGCCATTGTAAAGCAGCTTGATCCTGGTCTTCTTCTCAGAATGGGATGGCAAAAACAAATGGATTCCCCAGGTCAAAAATTGCATACCAATCATCAGCAAAAGTCATAATAATTTTCAGGAGCATCATAAAGTCTTGGAGCACAGGTGCCAAAGGGGGTATTTCTGCATTCAAGTGACAGTAGTCTGTTTAACCACCATACTCAACATGCCTTTTCCACTGGCCAAACCAGACCATTATAGGCCAAAATGTTGGAGCTGGGGACAGCCACAGACAGTTCTTCTAAGAGGACTGTAAGGTGATTTTCTCCACCTGAAAGGCAATATTGCTGCTGTTGAACAATGCAAGAGATGGGAGCACTAGGGATGCATGATCCATCACTCTTCCAACCTTGATGGCCAGACTTGTTGGGATGGGTGGCTTAAATTTTATTTACTACTCAGATGGGCAGTGATGCAGTATGTTTGAACACTGAAATTCCACCCATTTTAAGTATTAATTTCATATTCTCTATCACCACCCATTCCCTGGTAACCTCTCTTATAGATTCTAACTCTATGAGTATTTTTTAGGAGGTACCAGGGATTGGACCCAGGAACTTATACTTGGAAAGCAGGTGCTCAATGACTGAGCTACATCTGCTCCCAAAGAGTGTTGGTGTTTTCATTTGTTTTGTTTTTAGGAGGTACTGGAAATTGAACCCAGCACCTTGTATATAGGAAGCATGCACTCAACCACTTGAGTTTCATATGCTTCCCTCGATGAATGTTTTGATTATAATTACTTCATATCTGTTAGATCACATAATATTTGCTCTTTGAGTATAACTTATTTCACTCAAGATGATATATGTGTGTCATCCATGTTTTGCATGTATCAGAACATCATTCTTTTTAATGTAAAATATTCTGTTGTGTGTACATAACCATATTTTATTTATCCATTCATTAGTTGATAGACATGGGTTGCTTCCATATTTTGGCAACTGTGAATCATGCCTCTCCAAACATCAGTGTGCAAATATTTTTTGAGCCACCACTTTAATTCTTTGGGGTATATACCTAGCAGTTGGATTGCCAGGCCACATGATAGTTCTACAATTAAATTTCTGTGGCATTGCCAAACTGTTTTCCACATTGACAGCATCATTTTACATTGCCAACAGCAACTAACAAAAGTTACTCTTTCTGCACATCTCCAAATTCTTATTTTCTGTCTGTTTTTAATAGCAACCATTTCAATGGGTATGAAAGGGTATCTCATTGTAGTTTTCTTTTTTTTTTTTTTTTAGGGGAAACCCCTATATTTTCTTTTTTTAAAATTTATTTATTTATCTATTTATCCCCCCCTTGCTGCTTGTGCTGGCTGTGTCCATTTTGCTTTGCATTTTTCTGTGTCTGCTTGTCTCCCTTTGTTGCATCATTTTGCCACGTCAGCTCACCGTGCCATGTGGGCTGGCTTGCCTTCACGAGGAGGCCCTGGGAATTGAACCTGGAGCATTCCATACGGTAAATGGGTGCCCAACCAATTGAGCCACAGCTGCTTCCTTCATTGTAGTTTTCTTAACAAATCAATTTTATTGATACATATTAATAAAACATGAATTTACCTATAGTGTGCGATCAGTGGTCTTTGGTATAATCACATGGTTGTGCATTCAGTATTTCAATAATTTTTAGAGCATTTTCATTGTTCCAATAATAATAAATAATAAATAAACAAAAACTCATCACTTCTCAATCTCTTTATGCTTCCTCTGCAATTCTGTTTCTGACTCTCTAGTCTATTTGTATTTATATTTTGTAAAAAGAACCATATATGCAATATCACTCATATTGGTATTTTGCATGATGTTTCACTATGTTCTACAGTCCCATGTTACATTTTTAGTTTCCCTTCTGGTAATATAGATAACATTAAACTTTCCACCTCAATCACTGTTGTACCCATATAATAGCTCTGCTAGTTACAACATTATGATGTATTTCACCATTTCTATTCATTTCCAAACATTTACAAATAATCTTTTTTTACCAATTCTAAACAGATTAACCACCAGCTTTCCATTCTTTATTCATTCTTTTTTCTGGTGACATTTTCTAATTATTAACTCCATGCATTTACACAATGTATTTCGTTCATAATAGCATCATCATACAATATTTGTCCTTTTTGTCTAGCTTGCTTTGCTCAACATAATGTCGTCCAGGTTCACCCATGTTATTATATGATTCACAACTTTATTTCTTCTTACCACTGCTTAATATTCTATAGTGTGTTTACACCACATTTTATTTATCCATTTGTTAGTTGATGGACACCAGGGTTCTTTCCAACTTTTGGCAATTGTGCATAACCTTGCTATGAACATCCTTGTGCAGATGTTTGTTTGCATCACTGCTCTCAGTTCTTCTGGTTATATACATAGTAATGGTATTTCTGGGTCACATGGAAAGTCTATATTCAACTCCTTGAGGAATGGCCAAACAGTCCTCCACAGTGGCTGTACCATTCTACATTTCTATCAATAGTGAGTAAGTGTTCCTATCTCTCTGCACCCTCTTCAACACTTATAATTTTCTGGATTTTTAATAGTGGCCATCTGATAGGTGTGAAATGCTATTCCATTGTAGTTTCAATTTGCATTTCCCTGATCGCTAATTAAGTTGATCATATTTTCTCATGCTTTCTGATCATTTCTCTATCTTCTTTGAAGAGATGTCTGTTCACACCTTTGGGCCACTTATAATTTTTTGGTCAATTTGTTATTAAGTTGAAAGATTTCTTTATTAACTCATATATTTATCATTTACCAGATGTGTTGTTCCAAATATTTTCTCCCATGTGTTAGTTGTCTTTTATCTTACATGATAAAGTCCTTTGAACAACAAGATTTAAAAATTTTGATTGTGTCCCATTATCTATTTTTTTCTTTTGTTGTTTGTGCTTTGGTCATAAAGTCTAAGGAACTCTTGACTAAGACAAGGGTCTAAGGATGCTTCCTTATATTTTCTTATAGGATTTTGATCATTCTAGCTTTTATAATAAGGTCTTTCATCCACTTTGATTTAATATGGCATTAAGTACAGATCCTCTTACTTTTTGCCAATGTAGATCCATTATTTCCAGCAACAATTGTTGAAGAGACTATTCTTTCTCAATTCAGAGATCTTTTGATCTTGTCAATATCAGTTAGTTTCTACCTTTTGGTAACTGTGAAAAATGACAGTATAAATATTGGTGTGCAAATGTCTGTTCATATCCCTGATTTCAGTTCTTCTGAACATATTTCTAGGAAAGGAATTTCTGGTTCATACAGTAGTTCTATACTTAGCTTTCTGAACTGTCAAACTGTCTTCCACATAGGCTGCACCATCCTGCATTCTCATCAACAGGGAAAGAGCTTTACTATTTCTCCATGTTCTCTCCAGCATTTGGAGTTTTCTGTAATTTTGAAAATAATTGCCATTATATAAGGAGTGAAATGATATCATTGTAGTTTTGATTTAGACTTTCCTAATAGTTAAAGCTGTTTAATATTTTCATGACATTTTTGTCTATTTGTATTTCCTCTTTAGAAAAATGTCTATTCAAGTCTTTTGCCCATTTTTAAATTAGATTGCTTGACTTGTTAACATTGAATTGTATGATCTCTTTATATAACATGGAAATCAAACCCTTATCAGAAATGTGGTTTCCAAATATTTCCTCCCATTGAGTTGGCTGTCTTTTCACCTTCTTGACAAGGTCCCTTGAAGCCACAAAAGTATTTAACTTTGATGAGGTCCCATTTATCTATTTTTTACATTGTTGCTTGTGCTTTGGATGTCAGGTTTAATAAAGCACCACCTAACACCAGATGTTGAAGATGTTTCCCTATATTTTATTCTAGGATTTTTGTGGATCTAACGTTTATCTTTGAGAAATTTTGAGTTAATTTTTGTCTAAGGTGTGAAATACGGGTCCTCTTTCTTCCTTTTGCATATGGATATCCAGTTCTCCCAGTACCATTTGTCAAATAGACTCTTCTGACCCAGCTGGTTGGGTTTGACAGCCTTTTCAAAAATCACTTGACCATAGATGTGACAGTCTATTTCTGAACACTCAATTCAGTTCCATTGGTCTATATATTTATCTTTATGCCAATGCCATGATGTTTTTCCCCTGTCGCTAACTAATATGATTTAATGTCAGGAATTGACAGTCCTAAAACTTTGCCCTTTATAAAAATGTTTCTAGCTATTTTGGGGCCCCTTACCCTTTTAAATAAATTTGATAATTATATTTTCCATTTCTTAAAAAGAAAAGTTGTTGGAGGTTTTATCAAGATTACATTGAATCTGTAAATCAATTTGGGTAGAATTGATAACTTAATGATATTTAGTCTTCCAGTCTATTAACATGGAATGTCCTTCCATTTTTTTAGGTCATTTTAAATTACTTTTAGCTGTGTATTGTATTTTTCTGAACATAAATGCTTTACATTCTTAAGTTTATTCCTAAATATTTGATTCTTTTAGTCACCATGGTAAGTGGAATTTTTTTCTGACTTCCCCCTCAGATTACTCATTACCAGTGTATAGAAACACTACTGATTTTTGGTTTTAATCATGTATTCTGCCACTCTGCTGAACAAATTTGCTAGCTCTAGTAGCTTTGTTGTGGATTTTTCAGGACTTTATAGTTATAGGAACTTACCTATGAATAATGAAAGCTTTAATTCTTCCTTTCCAATTTGGATGCTTTTTATTTCTTTTTCTTGCTTTATAGCTCTAGCTAGAATTTCTAGCACTGTATCAGAGATCAGTGGTGACAGTGTGCATCCTTGTCTTGTTCCTGATTTCAACAGAAAAACTTTCAGTCTTTCATCCAGTACAATATTAGTTTTGTGTTTTTCAAATATACACTTTACCACGTTGAGAGATTTTTCTTCTATTCCTATTTTTCAGACTGTTTTTTATCCAAAAAGAATGTGTTGTATTTTGTCAGATGCATTTTTTGCATCAATCAAGATGATCGTGTGATTTTTCTTCTTTAATTTATTAATGTGGTGTATTACATTCTTTGATTTTCTTCTGTTGAACTCTTGCACTCCTATGACAAGACCCACTTGATCATGACGAATAATTCTTTGATTGTGGTGGATTGTATTAAAAAGTATTTTTCTGAGGATTTTTACATCTATATGCATTAGAGAAATGTGCCTGTAATTTTCTTTCTTTCTTCTTTTTTTTTTTTTTTTGTAATATTTTTATCTGGCTTTGGCATTAGGTTAATGTTAGTTTCATAGAATGAATTTAGTAGCATTTCCTGCATTCAAATTTTTAGAAGAGTTTGATCATGATTGGTATTTTCTTCTTTGAATGATTGGTATCTTTCACCTGTGAAGCTATCTTGTCCAGCACTTTTCATTCTTGGGAGACTTTTGATGACTATTTCAATGTCTTGTGATTATTTTGGTGGTCTTCTATATCTTCTAGGGTCAGGGTAGCTTGGTTTTGTGTTTCTAGGAATTTGTCCACTTCATCTATGTTTTCTAGTTTGTTGGCATACAGTTGTTCATAGTATCCTCTTTGATCTCTTTCATTTCTGTGGGATCAGTAGTAATGTCTCTGTTTTCATTTTTTATTTTATTTATTTGCATATTCTGTCTTTTTTCCTGTCAGACTAGTTAAGGGTCTGCCAATATTTTTTATGTTCTCAAAAAATCAGCACTGGTTTTGTTGACTTTCTCTATTGTTTTTTGTAGTTGCTATTCTCTAGTACTATAGAGGATGTCAAAAAATGGGAACACTCCTTCACTGTTGGAGGGAATGTAAAATGGTGCAGCCTCTCTGGAAGACAATTTGGCAGTTCTTCAGGAATCTAAATGGCTAGCAATCCCACTATTAGGAATATATTCTGAAGTTCTGAAATCAAGGAAATGAACAGAAAAATGCACACTGACGGTCATAGCAGCATGAGTCACAATTGCTAAAATTTGGAAATAACCCAAGTGTCCATCAATTGATGGATAGATAAACAAAAGGTGATATTTTCATATGATGGAATAATATTCTGCATAAGTGGAAATGAAATTGGGAAGCATAACACAACTTGGATGAACCTTTAGAACATTATGTTGTGTGAAAAAAGCCAGACACAAAATGACATGTTTTATATAGTCTCACTAATATGAACTCAATTTAAAGAGTAAATACATGGAGTTGAAATCTAGAGTAAGGTTATGAGGAGATATGGTGAGCTCTGAGAAAGGGGTACTGATTCTTAATGTATATAGAACTTTTAATTAGGTTGATTGCAAATGTGTGGAAATGGATAGAATTGATGGTAACACATTATAGTGAGTATAACTTACAATGCTGATTTATAATTGGGACTAAAGCTGAAAGGGGTAGTTTAGCAATGTAAATGTTAATTGAAAATAAGATAGAGTATGATCTAGGGATTGTATAAGATATTGAACTTGAAGGTGGATGAGGATTGTGGTTAAAAGTAAAAATATAAGAATGATTTTCTATGAACAAGAACAAGTGTACATCACCATTACAAGGTGTTATGAATATGGTGATCCATGGGAACAACACAATTAAGATAAATTATGTACTATAAATAACAAGAATATAGTAATATTCTTGCACCAGTGTCAAAGAAGGTACTATATCAATGCTAAGTGTCAATAATAGGGTATATGGGATTTTTTTTTCTATTGTAGTAAGGAAAACATTCTAAAATTTACTGAGGAAAGGACAGGATAATTCTGTGATGAAACCAAGAGTTGCTGAGTGTACACTTTTTTAATAAAATTAATTTTATTGATACAGCTCAATAAAGCATAAAATTTATCCAAAGTGTACAATCAATGGTATTTGGTAACATCATATATCTGTGCATTCATCACTTCAATCATTATTAATACATTTTCATTATTTCAATAATAGTAGTAAACAAAAACCAAACAAGAAAATTCCTCACCTCTCAATGTCCATTTCCTGAGCTGTACATAGCTGCTATTTCTGGCTTTCTATTCTATTCTATTCTATTCTATTCTATTCTATTCTATTCTATTCTATTCTATTCTATTCTATTCTATTCTATTCTATTCTATTCTATTTATCAGTTTTATTGAGATATATTCACATACTATGCGATCTATCCAAAATATATAATCAATGGCTTTTTTTTAAGCAGTTGAAAAGGCCTTTATTGTAAAATTGTAAAATAAATAGAAAATAGATTGACATATTGCAAATTTTAAAAGAGAGTGTAAGGCATGGTTAGATTTAATGTAATCAATTATTTAAAAAATAGCATAGCAACAAACATTTAAAAATGTAAATAATTCAAATATAATTGAAATAGATTTTAACATAATTCTAATTTTTATATTACAACTCTAAATATTGGACATAATCTCTAAGAATGGAATAAATTATTGGTTTAGTTAGTTAATTTACAT
>JAKSZT010050948.1:5077596-5123131 GCA_026826555.1 Tolypeutes matacus
TTTAGTTAGTTAATTTACATTTAGGCCATAATTCTTTCTAGATAATCAAATTCTTATTTGATAATTTTTAATATCTTATTGGAATGAATTACAGCAGATAAAAATTTGCCAACTCGTAATTTTATGTGGCATTAAAACTCATTGTTCAACAGAAGTCATGCTAAATCATTATTGATCCAGACAGAATATTTTAAAGTGTATGAATAAGAAAAGCTTAAAGAAAAATGAAGAATCCAAACATGTATCTCTTTTCCAATTCTCAATTAAAAGTAAGTGGGTTCCGTGTAATATTTTGGGTAATCTAAACACCTCTTAAAATATATTTATATATATATATAAATAACGTTTTTGTAAGCAAATGCACATATGTGCATATATACTTATATATCATTTTGCAAATGTTCGTATGTATTGTGAAAATTTTTATTTTTACCCACAATAAAAAAAAAAAAGTAAGTGTCTGTTTTGTATGAAAAAATTAGAGAATACTGGTCACAGGAACAATTTTCCAGTTGCATTGAATCATTCTTGTTCATATACTAGAATATTGTTATTTTACATTTATCTGGTCTAAACCAGCATTTTTTGGTTACTATTTGCATGGAATACATTTTTTCACAAACTTTCATTTTAACCTGGTTGTGTCCTTACATCTGAAGCAGGTCTCTTGTAGACAATATATAGATAGCTCATATTTTTTATCCATTCTATCAGTCTATGTCTCTTGATTGGAAATTCAATCCATTACCATTCAGTGTTATTACTGTAAAGGCATTACTTCCTTCATCAATTTTGTCCTTTGGCTCTCTGTTCTCATATCATTCTACTGTGTGTGTTTTTATCCTTCTGTTTACCCTTCCTAATAAACTTCATTTCTAAACTCTTCTCCAAATCTCTCACCCTTGTTTTTTCCTTTCAGGCTGAAGCACCCCCTTTAGTATCTCTTTAAATCTGGTCTTTTAGTAACATATCCTATCAGTTTTTATCTGTCTGTGAAGGCCATGAACTCACTCTCAGTTTTGAAGGACAGCTTTGCCAGACACAGAATTCTTGGCTGAACAGTTTTCTTCTTTCTGTACCTTAAATACATCATACCACTTTCTTCTCTCTTCCATGGTGTTTTCAGAACCTTCTATCTCTGATAGTTGTCATTCTGAATAGTAAGTGTCTTAAGGTAGAGCTACTCAGATTTATTCTGTTTGGGGTGTATTTTCCTACTTGGATATCAAAATTTGTGTCCTTCTTAAGGGTTGGGAAGTTTTTGGTCATTATTTCCTCAAATATTGTTTCTGCCCCTTTTCCACTCTCTTCTCCTTCTGGGACACCAATAATGTGAATGTTTGTACATTTTGGATTGTCATTTAATTCCCTGAAACTCTGGTCCATCTTTTGTAGTCTCTTCTCTTTCTGTTCTCCCGTTTTTTCCAGTTCAGATGTTCTGTCTTCAAAGTCACTAAGTTTGTCTTCAAACAATTCAAAGCTGCTCTTAAGTGCCTCTAAAGTATTTTTAATCTCATCCATTGTGTCTTTCATTCCTATAAGGTCTGTTACTTTGCTTTACAGGCTTTCAAATTGTTCTTTATGCTCTCACAGTGCCATCTTAATATCTTTTATTTCTTTAGTCATGTTTTCCATAAAGTTTTTGAGGTGATTTAAGAGAGTTGTGTGATTATCACTAATTAATAATCTTAAATCTTGTGGGGATTCTGCCAATTAGTGAGTATATGTATTCCAATTATACATTCTGGAACTAAAGAAAAAAACACAAAATTGGGCTGGGAACCCATTGGACTCACTGTCAGATGGACCTAAGCTAAAACTCCCATCAATCACCCTAGCTTGTGGAGTGAGGGTTATTATGGTAAGAAAGGCCAAGTGGAAGCCACTACAACTGCCCCTAACTAGCAAAATTATCAATCAAAAGCAAATCTGGGTCCAGTGCTCCAGACCATACAGCCACCACCAAGGACACAGTCATCACTCTCCCATAGGCTGAAGGGGAATGGAGGTTGGCCCAGCAGCATAAGTGGGAAGTTGGTACCAGCTTTGGGAATTTTGGGAAAGTGCATCTTCCCCAACTTACTTTATGATTATGGCATTCTGGAGCCCCACATCAAAGCACAGATCTGTAAAGATAGGTTCTGCTCCTCCAAGAGGGGTTTTTAAACCAAATCAGCAGTTCCTGCTTGACACCTGGATGTGTTTACAAAGCCTTAGAATGATAAATGCTGGAAAGAAACAAGGAAGGAAAATTAATAGTCTTTGCAACAGAATCTGTAGGTTGATTGTTGTATAATAAACTTTGAGGCTGTGAAATTACAACTTTATTTCACTCTCAAATTCATGACCTTAAAATGAGGTTTGAATTTCTGTTGGACACCTTTGAAAATGTAACATAAAACCCAGAAAATTTTGAATGAGAAAAAAAAATAATAATAATCTTAAATCTTGTATCTCTTCAGGATATTTGGCTTGTTCTTTTGGCTGGGCCATCTCCTCCTGTTTCCTAGTATGGCTTGTAATTTTTACTGATGTCTAGGCATCTGAATATGTTGGTGAATTTACTCTGATGGCCAATTACTCTCTCTTGCCTATTTTTCACAGCTCTTCTTTGATATTTGGTTTAACTTATTCTCAGTCATTAAAATTGCACAGCTTAAGTTTTCAAATGTGGCCCAGGGACTCACTAGTGGGGTGCATATTTTCCCCAGAGATTAGATATAGAGAGCACAAACAGTTTTTGTCCATGAAATTTCCAGAACAGGCAGCAGATGGTGCTCATCAGCACTCATTCCACCTGCTTTCCTGGGCTCCTGTGTTGAATCTCCAGATCAGTGATTCAAAGTGGCTTTACTTGCTGAATTCACTGAAGAAAATCTCCCTGACACCCCCTCCCTTTTCCTTTGAAACAGATGACATGGAAGAAAATCTCTGTTCTGCTCTCAGTTGGCTTCCATGTCAGCTTAATATCTTGAGGGTGGGGAAAGGGAGCACTTCCAAGCCACTGTAAGGGCTTGGTATTTGTCATTTTGGCTTCTTCATGTTTCTGTCCTCACCCTCTTGGGGGTTGTGTAGCACTGTCTTGGTCAGATGACCCCCAAAGCAGGTCCCTTGGACAACTTTTGGCTCTTTCTCTGTTGTTTTTGTGACAGCATTCAGATCTGCCTATTAGTCCATCATGAACTTCCCACAACCCTGAGTATACAATTTTGATGGAATGTATGGGACATGGGACTGTATAACATAGTGAACCATGTGGTGGGTGATGGACTGTGGTTAACAGTAAAAATAAGAGTGTTTTCTCATAAATTATAAAAAATTACAATACTAACACAAGGCATTAATAAAAGGGTGGTTTATGGATAAATACACCAAATATAAACTATGGACCATAGTTAGCGATAGTATTTTGATGATTTTTCATTCATAATTTATAACAAATATTCCACAACAATGTAGTGTTTTGGTGGGGTGATGTATGGGAATTCTGCATGTTATGCATGATTGTTTTGTAAGCTCATGATTCCCAAATAAAAAGTGAAAAATAAAAAATAAATCAGCTGGTCATAAATAAGATGTTTGATTTTGAGATCTCAATTCTATGTCATTGTTCTTTATGTCTGTCCTTGTGCCATTACCATGCTGTTATGATTAATTTAGTGTTTTAAGATTGGAAGCATGAGTTCTCCAACTTCATTCTTATTTTTCAAATGGCTTTAACTATTCAGAGACACTTACCATTATATATAAATTTGATGATTGGGTTTTCTATTTCTGCAAAGGCAGTTGGAATTTTAATTGGGATTGCATTGAATCTATAAACTACTTTGGGAATTATTGACATCAGAATGATATTTAGTCTTCCATCCCATAAACACAGTATGCCCTTCCATTTATTTAGAGCTTTTAAAATTTCATTAATCAATGTTTCATAGTTTTCTGTGTACATGTACTTTATGTCTTTGCTAGATTTATTCCTTGATATTTGATTTTCTTATTTTGTATTGTGAATGGAATTTTTTTCTTCCTTTCATTTTTTGACTGTACATTCCTTGTAATATGGTTGTGGGTTTTCTCAGGATTTTTTTGTATATAAGATCATATCATGTGCAAATAAGGAAAGTTTTACTTCTTCCTTTCCAATTTGGGAGCATTTTATTTCTTTTTCTTGCCTAATTGCTCTTACCAGAACTTTCTGTATAAAGCTGAATAAGAATGATGACAGTGTTCACACTTGTATTTTTCCTGATCTCAGTTGGAAACCTTTCAGTCTTTCATCATTAAGATGGTAGCTGTGGGCTTCTAATTTATGCCCTTTGTCATGTGGGAGAGTTTTTTTTTTATCTTTCTTAGGATTCTGAATGCTTTATTAAGAAAGGGTTCTGGGGAGCAGGTGTAGTTCAATGGTTGAGTGCCTACTTCCCACATTCAATCCCCAGTACCTCCTCAAAAAAAAAAAAAAATGAAAATGTTGTATATTTTGTCAAATGCATTTTCTATGATTGAGATGATTATGTGGTGATTTTCTATGATTCTGCTAATATGGTGGATTACATTAGTTGACTTTTTTATGTTGAGCCAAACTTGCATATCAGGGATGAATACCGCTTGATCATAGTTTATAATTCTTTTAATGCCTTGTTGGATTTAGTTTGTAAAGATGTAAATATAAGAGCGAACACCATAAGGATCCTAGAATTAATATAGGGAAGCATCTATGAGATCTTGAACTAAGAAATGGTTTCATCAACTTTATAATCAAAGCACGAGCAATGAAAGAAAAAATAGATAAATGATACCTCAACAAAATTAAAAACTTTTGTGCATTAAAGGAGTTTGTCAAGAATGTGAAAAGGCAAACTACTCATGGGGGATAATATTTGGGAGCCACTTATCTGCTAAGGGACTAATATCCAGAATATAAAAAGAAATCTTATGTCTTGAAAATAAAAAGTAAAACAACCTCTTTAAAAAATGGGCAAGGTATTTGAATAGACAATTCTCCAAAGAAATACAAATCACTAAAAAGCACATGGAAAAATGCTCAACAACTATCTCCTAATAAAGTGCAAATCAAAACTAAAATGAGATATGATCTTAAACTTTTTAGAGTGGTAGGTATTAAAAACAGAGAGCTACAAGTATTGGAGAGGATATGGAAGAATGGGAATATTCATTTACTGCTGGAGGGAATGTAGAATGGTGCAGCCATTGTGGAGGACAGTTTGGAGGTACCTCAGCAAGATTTTTATAGAGTTGCCATATGATCCAGCAATCCCACTGCTGGGTATATACCCAGAAGAATTGAAAGCAAGATCGCATACAAATAAATGCACATCAATGTTCACAATTTCATTATCTACTATTGCCAAAAGTTGGAAACAACCCAAATGTCCATCAACAGATGAATGGATAAGAAAATTGTGGTATATCATACAATGGAATATTACTTAGCTGTAAGAAGGATTCTGGTATTAACATATGGGAAAATATGGATGAATATTGAAGACCATATGTTGAGTGAACTAAGCCAGTCACTGAAGGACAAATTTTACATGACCTCACTAATAGGACTTAAACAAATTGAGCAGACTCACAGAGCTATATTCTGGAAGATATGTTATCAGGAGACAGAAAGGGAGTAGCATGTGGTGAATCAATGCTCAATATGGGCAAAACATATGATAAAGTTGAAGGGGTGTTTGGGCAGTGGATGGGGTGATAGTGGTGCAGTAATATGGTTGGGTTCAATGGTGCTGGAATATGAGGGAGTGTAAGGTGGGGCTTGTGTTGGACTATCCATGGAATAGTGGGGAGGACTGGAGGAAGGGACAGCTGAACTTTGGAGATTTCCATGGCAGTGGTTAAAAATACAATGGTAGGAATGTTCTTTGTGCAAATATGGCAGAGGAGGGTTACTGGTGTAGGGCTTCAGAAGTTGGTTATATGAAGAATAGGTCACACCTGGGGCATGCTTCCATGGAATAAGAATGTGTTCATCTTGTCAGAGTGTGTTATCTCCATGGGTGGAGACCCACAAAATAAACATAAAAATATTAACCTCCCACCCTGAGGAGCCCTGATATGTTCTTAGTGGGGCAAGAATCTCTTGGAAACATAGGAAGAGTCTAATAGAAGAATACAGAGCAATATGTCAAGATTTCAATATTATTGCATTTAACTATGAAACTTTTTCTTCAAAAATTGACTTAAAGGTTACCCTACATTCTAACAAGAGGGAGGAATAGAATAAATGGAACATGGGGCATTTTTGGGGCATTGGAATTGATCTGCGTTATCTTGCAATGGCTGACACAGGCCACTTAAATTTTTGTTAAAACCTATAAAATTGTACGGTGCAAAATGTAAACCGTAATATAAACCATTGATAATGGTTAGTTGCATTGCTTCAATATTTGCATATCAATTGTAACAAATCTACCATACTCATGTAAGATATGATTAATAGGGAAGAATGGGAGAGTGGAGGGGGTTACATATTTTGGGATCCCCTAATTTTATATGTGACTTTTATGTAAACTAAAGTTGCTTTGAAAATAAAGCAAAAGAAAAATAAGACACTGGGGGAACATATGGAAGAATTTGTCACTGTACAGAAAATATATTTTGGTGATAAAATACAAAAAAAAAACTTTTATTTTTTAATTTATTTACTTTTATTTACTATTTTTTATTTGTTTGGCTTTATTTTGGGGAGTTTGTATTATAGAAGGTTCACAACTGTTGCAGGGGAGGATCACTGCTGGGGGGTGCCAGTGATGGGGGATGTGTGGGGAGGAGTACACATGGGTCATGCCTCTAAGGAAAGTGAATAGGTTCAAGTGGTTATGGGACATTGTTTCAGTTGATGGAGACCCACACGATAACCAATAGAATATTGAATTCCCATCCATGGAAGTCCTGCTACGTTTTCTTTCTTTTTTTTTTTTTTTAAAGATTTTATTTATTTATTCATTTATCCCCCCCCCCTGCTGCTTGTGCTCGCTGGGTCAGCTAACCACACCTTGCGGGCAGGCTTGCCTTCACCAGGAGGCCCGGGAAACCGAACCCCAGGCCTCCCATATGGTAAACGGGAGCCCTACTGATTGAGCCACAGCCTCTTCCCCTGCTACATTTTCTAATAGAGTGGCAGAATCCCCTGAGTACATATGCATTGCTTAGTGAAGAACAGACCATTATGCCAGGCCTTTGATATTGATGGTTGTATTTATGAATCTTGTTCTTCTGAAATTAAAACTTAGCCTAGTATGATATATTGCCTAAGAGTTACCTCCTGAAAGCCACCTTGTTCCTCAAATATAGATTTTCTCCTAGCCAAACTAAGAATATAAATATACTACTTTCCCCTTAGTGTGGGATATGGCACCCAATGTGAGCCTCCCTGGCACTGAGGAATTGTTACCAAGCATGAAGTAGTGATGCATTTCAAAAAAGACCTTCACCAAAAGGGTAAATAAAATATTAAAGTTGCTTTAATATTTTTTAATATTTTTATTTAATAAAATATTAAATACAAATGAGTTTTATGGATAAGAGTTTTCAAAGTGAGTCTGGAGGGCTTTAGAGAGACATCTAGACACTATAGACAGGGCAGACAATCTCAGGAATTTGGCAGCCTGTTAGTGGACCTTACATTGGAATATATGCTCCAAAATGTAACAAAGTTAGTCTCATTTATAATTTCCCTACAAAAGAAAAAAAAAACAATAAAAAAATAATTTCCCTACACATAGCTCTTCTGCCCCTTTTATTTGAACCTGTAATTAGCACTATGTTCAATAAATATATGTCCCAGAGACTTAAATGTTTGGTCTGTTCGTGTGCTATTTGAACCCTGACTTTCAGTAGTGTTGCAACATCTACTTTCCAGTTCATTGGACTCACCTTGGATAACTAACAAAAGGATGGTGATGGACAATGTCTATCCCCCAAAACAAAGTATCTACAACTATAAACAAGACAGTTCCAGCCATCTGTCCTATGTGATCTAAACTCCCTCTCAATCAGAAACAGAGTGGGCCTCACCATCCCAAAATCCTAAGGATTGAAGAATAAACAAACATCAGGGGGAAATGCAACTGTGAACTAAAGTAGACATTATTATTCTAGCAATGGAAGAATATATATAAAGGCTGTGACCACCAGAAGTTCTGAGGGGAGGGAGAGGGAAGAACAGGATGACATGGGACATTTTTTGAACATGGATTTGTCCTGCATGACATTGCAATGACAGATAAAGGTCTATACATTTTGTCAAAACCTAAAAAATTGTGGGGTGTAAAGTTTAAAGTACAATTTAAACTATAGACCACGGTTAGTTGCAATGCTTCAATATGTTTTCTATTGTAACAAATGTACTATACTGAGAGATATTGTTAATGAGAAAAAAGTGGGGGAAGGGGAAGGTTTGAGGTATATGTTAATCCCCTATATTTTTGTTGTAACATTTATGTAATCTAAAACTTCTTTCAAAATAAAATAAAGTAAAAATAAAGGGTTCTGTATTTTGTCAAATGCATTTACTACAACAATTGAGATGTTTGTATAGTTATTTTATTTCATTCTGCTAATATGGTGGATTATATTAACTGACTTTTTTATGTTGAGCCAAACTTGCATATCAGGGGTTATTACCAGCTGATCATGTTTTATAATTCATTTAATGTTCTGTGTGATTTGGTTTGCTAGTATATTTTTTGAGAATATTTGCAACTATATTCAGAAAATGTTTTGCTCTGTTATATTGTTTTAATGTAGTATGCTTATCTGACTTTGGTTTGAGGATGATGTTGGCCTCATAGTATGAATTAGGGAGTTTTGCCTCCACTTCCATTTTTAGAAGGGTTTGAGCAGAATTGGAGTTGTTTTCTTTGAATGTTTGTTTAATTTTTTCTTTGAAGCCATGTGGACCTGGGCTTTTCCTTGCTGGGAAGTTTTTAAAATTTTGTAATGAGTCTCTTTATTAGTAATTGGTTTCTTGAGTCAGTGTAGATTATTTGTGTTTTGTTGTGATCTATTTTTCTTGAGTCAATATAGGTAGTTTGTGTGTCTCTAAGAATTTTTCCATTTCATCTAGATTTTCTAATTTATTAGCATATACCTGTTCATAATATCAGCTTGTAATCTTTTTTGTTTCAGTGAGGATGGTAGTAATGTCCTCCTTTTCATTTCTGATTTTCATTTGTATTCTCTCTCTTTTCTTCTTTGTCAGTCTAGCTAAATGTTTATTCATTTTATAGATCTTTACATAGAAACTACTTTTGGTTTTGTTGACTCTATTATTTTTTTTTCATTTGTCTCTGTTTGGATCTTTGTTATGTCTTTCCTTCTATTTGGCTGGGGTTAGTTTGTTCTTTTTTTCAATCTTCCAGGTCTGACTTGAACTCTTTCTTCATTTTTAGTATAAGTATTTAGAGGTATAAATTTCCCACTCAGTGCTGCCTTCAATGTGTCCCATGAGGTTTTCTATGTTTTCATTTGTATTCACCTCAAAATATTTCCTAATTATGCTTCTGATTTTTCTCTTTATCTCGTAGGCTAAGGTTATATTGTGAAATTTCCACATACTTGTGAATTTCTCCTTTCTCCTTCTGTTATTTATTTCTAGATTCTTTCCATTGTGATTGGAGAATATACATGATTTCGATATTTTTTAATTTATTGGGACTTTTTTTGTGATTCACAATATATTCTATCCTGGAGAATGATCCATGTGCATTTGAGAAGAATGTGTATTCTTTCTTTGTTGGGTACTGTGTTCTATATATGTCAGTGAGGTCAAGTCCTGTACTTCCTTAAGGGTCTTCTCACTAAAATGTTCTATTCCTTACTGAGAGTGGGTGTGTTAACATCTCCTAATATTAATATAGAACCATCAATTTCTCCGTCTTAATCTGTCAGTATTTGCTTCATATATTGTTCAGCTCTGCTCATAGGTGCATTTATATTTATATTGTTAAACTTTCTTTTTGAATTGTCCCATTTATCAATATATAATGTCTTCCTTTGCCCATCACATCTTCTTTTGACTTATAGTCTATTTTACCCTATATTAGTTTAGGGTATTCAGCTCTCATTTGCCTATTACTTGCATGGTATATTTTTTCCATCATTTCACCGTCAAATTATTTGTATCTTTGAATGTAAGATGAGTCACTTGCACACAGCATATAGCTGGTTCAAGCTTTTAAATCCATTTTTGTCAATCTCTCCTGTTTGACTAAAGTGTTTACTCCATTGACATTTATATTCGCTACTGATATATAAGACATTCTTCTATCATTTTGTTCTTTAGCCTTTTTAAGTCTTATACTGTTTTTTGTCACTGATTTCCACTTAAGCCTACATTCATAGTTATTTGATTTTTTGTGTTGTTGCATATTGAATATCTTCTCATTTCTATCTGGATATATTTTTCATCTATTTTCCTTCTGGTTACTTTGGGGTTAAATTTAACAAATTAAATATTTAACAATTTTCTTTGGTTTGATACCTACTAAGATTCAATAGTATGCACTTATACTATACACCTCTGTCCTGCTGCCAATAAGTGGCTAGATTTCACCTATAACTTTGTACATTGTATGTACAAAACCTTGATTTAACATTACTTTTAATGCATTTTCATTTTAGCACTTGTAGAAAGTAAATAGAGTTACATACCAAACAAGATAATACAATAATATTGACATTTATAATTACTCAAATGGTTATCTTTACTGTATGTCATTATTTCTTTATGCTGCTTTGAACCACTTTCTAGTGTACTTTCATTTCATTCTGAAGAACTCCCTTTAGCATTGCATGTGGGGCTGGTCTAGTGATGAGCTCCATCAGCTTTTGTTTATCTTAGAATGTCTTAATTTTTCCTTTATTTTTGAAAGAGAATATCACCAGATATAAATTTTTGGCTTGCAGTTGTTTTCCATCAGCACATTAAGTATTTCTACTCACTGCTACAGTGTTTCTGATGAGAAAATTGCATTCAATCAAATCAGGATTCTCTTATATGTAAAATGTTGCTTTTCACTTGTAGCTTTCAGAACTCATTCCTTGTCTTTTGTAATTTGTTAGTGTAATCAATAAATAATCAGGAATATTATTCTCATGTTTATCTGATTTGGTGTTTTCTGAGCCTCTTGGATGTGTGTATTTACAACTTTTTATATATTTGGAAAGTTCTCTGCCATTATTTCTTTGAATATCCCTGCCATTTTCTCTCTTTACTTTCCTTCTGGTCCTCTCACTCTGCATATTTTGCTATGCTTCATGGTATCCCATACATGTTTAAACTATTTTTTCTTTTAATATTTATTTTCTCTTTCTGCTCCTCAGCCTGACTCTTTTCAAGTGTCTTTCTTCAAGTTCGCTGATTTTTTTTTTCTTGACAGCTCCAATGTGCTCCTAAAACCCTCCTGGGCATTTTTTATACCAATTATTGTGGTCTTCAATACCAGTACTACTGTTTTGTTACTTTTTAAATTTTCTATCTCTTTAGAAACTCATTTGACTCTCGTGTTGTTCATTTACTGTTTTCCTGATATTCTTTGGTTCTTTATATGTACTTTTCTTCATCTTCTTGAGTACTTTTATGATCATTTTTAAAGGATTTGTTCAGTAGGTTCACATTTTCATCTTCTTCACTGCTGTTGTTGTTGTTGTTGTTGTTGTTGTTGTTGTTTATCTTCTTACATTGGATGGACCATCATCTCCTATGTCTATGTTTGTCTTTTTCTCTTTCTTACATACCGTATGTGTTAATATTTAAAATCTTAACTCTGGGATTTCCATCCTGGGGTGTCTTTTTCTTGGTTTTAGAGCCAGCTGTTGAAATACAGAGATTTTCTTGAGCTTCAGTGCTCCTATAAGGAAGTTCTACCTAAAGCTAATGCAGTATGCAGAACTTTCTCGGTCTTTCTGGACCTCTGTCTTGTGCTGGGACTTTGTTAGTTGTTTTGGAGTTCCACTGTTTACAGGAGTTTGGTTGCCATCTCTTTTCCAAGATACAGACCCCACCCTCCTGGCTATATGAAGCTGACATGCCTTTGCCGCAGACTGTTCACCTCATAGTTTTTTACATTCCTTGCTTTGTCTCATGCTGATTTTGCCTGAAGTAAAAATTCTGCTAGGACGGTCATCCCAGGATTGAATATCCCAAATTGGTCTTTCCTGCCAAAACAGTGTCAGGGACACATGAAGTGGTTGCAAGGTTCAAATGTGACCTTTAGAGAGGGTCAGGAAGTGGGCCTAAGTCTTATTTGATAGTTTCTAAAAGCTGAGCTTTCCCGACCTGCTGATGAAATGCAGCTAACTGTCCCCTGCAGCCCTGAGGAAGCTCTGCATGTTTAAATCATTACTGCCGCTGTCTCTCCTCCTGCCTAGTAAGAGTTGAAGTATTGTATGCCACCACCTAAGTCCAGAGAAAGTTGAACAATAGCTTCCTTAAGAGCCAGTACTCAGTGATCTGAATTTGATAATCAAAAGCCGTGATCAGTGATAGAGTATGCCCACACCTGTTCTTGGGGAATAGGATTTTTATGTCCCTTTCTGTCAGTGACAGATACCCAGGAACTGGACACCATGAAGGTTTTCCATGAAATTGGTGGTTAGGCACTGGTAGCCTCCACATGAAGAAAGCAATTACAGTTCTTTACCATATATTTTAAAAAATCAATTTTATTGATACATATTAGTAAAGCATAGAAATCATCCAAAGGGTATAGTCAATGGTATTCGGTATAATCACATAATTGTGCATACATCACCTCAATCACCATTAGAGTATTTTCATTATTACAGTAATAATAATAAACAAAAAACAAACAAATAGGGAAAGTCTCACCTCACAATCTCTCTATGCTTCTTCTGCTGTACATAACTGCTATTTCTGGCTATTTGTATATAGTAATTTATTTATTAAGACATTTTATTGAAATTTATTCAATTATCATATGATCTATCTAAAGTGTATAATCAACAGCTTTTTAGTATAATCACAATGTTGTACATTCATCATAACAAAAAATTTTAGAACAATTTCATTGCTTCCAAAAGAAAAACTCAACACCCCTTAGCAGTCCTTGCCCAGCCCTACATAATGCTAATCAAATTTCATCTTCATAAATTGATTTATACTTACATTTTATGAAATGGAATCATACAATATGTAATACTTTGTTTCTGGTTTCCTTCACTTGATGTTTTTTTGGTCTGATATGAATATCTTGTGTTAATATACATTTGTTCAATTTAAAAGAAAAAAAGGCTTATATATGCAATTTTACCCATATTCATATTAGCATGTGGTTTTACTATACTAAATAGTTCCATGCTACATTTTTAGCTTTCCTTTTAGTGATATATATGACCTTAGACTTTCCCTTTAAATCCATTTCATACCTACATGATAATACTGCTATTGGCTTTCACCTTTTCTTATTTATTTCCAAAGATTACTACACTTTCTTTTTACCAATTCTGCACAAATTAAACCCTCAGCTTTCCATTATTTAACCTCATTCTATTTTCTGGTGACCCATATTCAAGTTAACTCCATGAGATTACACAATATATTTAGTTCATAGCTGTGCAATCATACAGTAATTGTCCTTTTGTGTCTGGCTTGCTTGACTCAACATAATGTCCTCCAGGTTCATCCATGTTGTCATATGCTTTACAATATTACAGTGGATAATGTTCCATAATGTGAATGCACCTCATTTTGTTTATTCATTCATCAGTTGATGGACACCTGGGTTTCCAAGTTTGGGTAATTGTGTATAACGCTATTATGAACATTAATGAGCCATATTTTCTTTGGGTTAATGTATGTCATATGTTGTTTTGTTTCTCTTTTTGGCCTTTTTAGTTGCTTTTAAACTCCCCTCCAACTCTCTCTCCCTTTCAACTTATAGAACTTCCTTTAGTATTTCTTGAAGTGCAGGTTTCTTCGTGACATACTCTCTTAATTTCTGTATATCTGTGAATATTTTGAACTCTCCATCATTTTTGAATGCCAGTTTTGCTGGATAGAGAATTCATGCCTGGAAGTTTTTTCTTTTAGTAATTTGACTATGACATACCACTGTCTTCTTGCCTCCATGGTTTCAGATGAGAAATCAGCACTTAATCTTATTGTGCTTTCCTTGTATGTGATGGTTCTCTTTTCTCTTGCTGCCTTGAGTATTTTCTCTTTGTCTTGAGCATTGGATGTTTTGACAAGTATATGTCTTGGAGTTGGCCTGTTGGGATTTATACTGTTCGGTGTGTGCTGTGCTTCTTGGATCTCCACATCCATCTCTTTCAATAGGGTTGGGAAGTTTTCAGCCATTATTTCCTTCAACACTCCTTCTGTTCTCTTTCCTTTCTCTTCTCCTTCTAGGATGCCCATAATGCATATGTTTGTGCATATTTTGTTGTTGGTTAAATCCCTGAGGACCTGCTGGATTTTTTTCTATCTTTTTGTCTATCTGTCCTACTATCTGTTTGATTTAGGATGTATTGTTCTTACAAATCACTAATTCTTTCTTCTGCCTGTTCAAATCTGCTGTTATGTGAATCCAGCATCTTTTGATTTCTTGGATTTTGCCATTGATCACCATCATATCTATTATCTTTTTATGTATGTTTACAATATATTCAGTATATTCTCGTAGTGTCTTCTTAATATCCTTAATCTCTTCAATCACTTCATTTTAAAAACATTTTTTTCTGTTTTTTTCCCATTTTTTAATATCCCAATCTTTTAATTTTATTTTATTTCTAGTGTTTTTTTAAGTTTCCATGTATTTTATCTCTTATATTTAAACTTATATTTATTATTTTATTTTCCTATTAATTGTATTCAGCTATTATATGGGCTTCATCATCAAGGAAGGTTTGGATCACAGAAGTGTTACAGAGGGGGCAGGAGAGGGTCATTGGTGGGGGGTTTCTGGGGTGTGGGTTTCATGGCAGGAAGTTCACTGGAATTTACATGACAGATACATAAAATTGTTCAAATGATCAAGGGGTTGGGCATAGTCACAGTGTGTATACAATCACTCAAAAAATGAGGGAATACTGAATTCCCAGCCTGGGAAGCTCTGCCACATTCTCCAAAGGAGCAGCAACAGTCCCCTGAGTGCAGGGACAGTGCTGGCATAGGAGGAGTGTCCACTGATGGGTTCTTGTTATTGATGACTAGCCTTATGAGTCTTTGCTCTTGTAATTGAAACTTAGCCTACTGTTATGGGGTGCCTAAGGGTTGCCACCTGAAAGCCTCACTGTTGCTCAAATGTGGCCTCTCTCTAAGCCAAACTCAGCATATGAATGCATTACCTTCGCTGCAGCATGGGACATGACTCCCGGGGATAAGCCTCCCTGGCAATGAGGGATTAACACCAAGAGCCAACTGGCAATACAACTGGAAGAAGACTGTGAATAAAAGGGGGGAAAGGTAAAGACAAATGAGTTCATGTGGCTAAGAGACTTCAAAGAGAGTTGGGAGGTAATCCCAGAGGTAATGCTAATGCACACATCTGTAGGATCTCATAGAACACCAGAGTGGATATCATCCCACACAGAGGGGTTCCTGGGGGATCTGGAGACACCCAGGTCCTATATAAGGGGGATAGCTCCAGAGATTGATGCCTTATCAGTGGGCTCTACTTTGGAATCTGTGCCCCTGAGAATGACAGAGTTGGACTAAAATAAGTCATCCCTGCACATGGTCCATTAGTCCCTTCTATTCAAACCTATGTAATGCTGGTGTTTGTATGTGTACTTCCAGAGACTGGAGCCTCTTGCCTGCCCATGTGCCAGCTGTGCCTGGAATCTCATTGCAGCTGCAACTCCTAATCTACAGCTCAATGGACCCACACAAGTCACCTGGTGAGGAGATGATGGTGGACAATGGTCATCCCAGGGAATGGAGTGAGCCTGCAGCTACAGGCAGGATAACCCCATCCACCATATCCATGGGATATAAGCCCCCTTTCACTTGGAGGTGGTGTGGACTTCACCATCCTAAACTCCTCAGGCTTGGGAGAAGAGCTATGGACTAGAGTGGACTTAATGGTATTCTGTTGTAGACATATTATGATTCAAGCCATGGAAGAAATTACAACAGATAGGTGGAGCCAGTGGCCACTGGATGCTTTTGGGGCAGGGAGAGGGAAAAGCAGCAGTAATACAGGGGCTTTTTTTAGGACTTGGGAATTATCCTGAGTGACATTACAATGACAGATATAGGCCATTTTACATCAGCATATAGCCTTCAGAAGTGTGTGGGAGAGAGTGTGGTCTACAATGTGAACTATGGTCCATGCTTAGTGGCAAACCCACAGAAAGTGTATAGTCATTGCAGGTGATGTGCCACACTAATGAAAGATGTTTATGTGGGATGTTATGGGAGGTGTGGGAGGTGGGGAGCATGGAAAATCCTGTAATTTTTGTGTAACATTTATGTAATCTAAACATCTTTAAAAAAAGAATGAGAAGGAGGCAACCATGCAAATTGCTAAAGAAAGAACGTTCTTTTAATCAGTCACAGGAAGGGCAAATACCTAGAAGGGTGAAAGAAGTTCCCCACTTCAAGGAGCAGAAGAGAGAATGGGGGAAAGTGTTCAGGGATTGTGACAGTTTGAGATTATTTTGTGAATCTCAAAAAAAGAGAAACATAATGTTTGTAAACTAATCTGTCCCTCAGGGTGTGATACTCTTTGATTGTATTAAGATCAGTGATGGGCTTCAGATTAATTTTGCTTGATAAAATTAACTTAGGTCTTCTAATTGGGCTACTACATCAGTCAGGTGTGACTCAGGTTTTTCCCCACCACCTCGGTAGCCTGACATAAATGAACACTCACTCAGGAAGACACATGGGAAGAGAGGATTCTGTCATTTTTTATCATGGGGGCCTGGAGAGAGATAAGCCATTTGCCTGATAATTTGAAACTGACCTTGGGAAGAGAACAGGACAACTGAGACTGATATAGAAGGCCCAGAAAGAAGTGAGCTCCATCCCAGGAAAGAGAGGAAGCCCTGAGAGACAAGCCCTAAGCCAATCTGAAGCAGAGAGAGAGGAAGCCCAGAGGAAAGTCTCATTTCTTGCACAGATCAACATTCATCTTGCTTCAACACATGGCAACTGGCTTTGATGAGAAGGCAACCTTGAGTTGGAGTCTTTACGGCTTTGTAATTGTATATTTTTACCCCAAATAAATACACTGTATAAAAGCCAAAAAATTTCTGGTACTTCGCATTGGCACCGCTTTGACACGAGTACAGGGATTCAATTGGATAGTTAGAGAGAGGGCAGATTATATAGGACTTTGGTAGGACACCATATGTTTGAAATTTCATTTGAAGAAGCTCTATATGGAGAAGGGAGCAGAGCAGAAGCAAAAAGATGAGCAAGGCCTGTTTCTGGGCAAGTAATATCCTATTTGAGTCTAACCTACTATGGCAGAGAATACACAAATTGTTAAGAATATGTTTCTACTCAAATAACTGAATCTAACCTAAAAATTGTGTCTTAGGGAAATTTAAAAAAAAATTTTTTAATTAAAAAAAAGTAATATTGGTGGATCACATGTGACTCTGTTAAGGGAAACCTGAACACTGTCCCAGGATAATGGACAGGCATCTTATAAATAAATAATGACCAACAGGGAAAGTAAAGCAAATTAGCCAACGTAACTCCTTTATCTAATAACTTTTAATAGTTTATTTATTCTGCTCAATAAAGTTCAAATTCTTCAACATTATATATCAGAAATATCATTGCCTGGCCACAATTCACCTCTCCTGGCTCCCCCCCAACTCATCAGAGCAATGTTACACTAGCGATTAGCATATTCCAAACAGGATTCTGAGGGAGATTTCTCAAGTTTTTAATAAAATTCTTATCAAATAAGTTTAAGTGTGTAGAAGTAGGGGAATGGATTTAAATGCAGTAATGGGCATTGCAGTTTCCAAGAAAGGAACAGAGAAGGTAAAGTTTGAGTACTGAACTCCTGTTTTTCACTGAAAACCGATTAACATCTCTAGGAATTAAATTTGAATAATGCTACTAAAGTTATTTGGAACAAGTTTTAACAATTTCTAAAATAAGCTGTGCTCCTTTGCCTTTCCACCTCTGCTAGGGGTGTCATCCATTCATTCACTTACTCCTTTGTTTCTTTTTTATTCAAAAATACTCATTGTACATCAACTGGTCTAAAACAAGTATTAGTTAGACATTCAGAGGGAGAACATACTCTATGTAAGTCAAATTAGTAAACATAAAGTTAAAACAATCAGGCTAAATTCTGTGAACTTCTTAGCATAAAATAGGAGGAACTGAGTTGGGGGAGATCTAGAGACAGTAAATTTGCACCCTCCTTCTTTACAGGGCTGTCTCTGAGAGAGTTGTCTGAGTTTTTTTTTTCAGGCATTTTGAGGCTTAGGTGTTAAGTGTGCATATATTTATAGTTGTTACATTTTTTGGTATATTGATTTTTTTTATTTTGAAATTCCCCTTTGTCTCTAGTAATATTTCTTGTTGTAATCTATTTGGCCTGATATTAATACAACTACGCCAGCTTTCTAATGGTTAATATTGGAGTATTATGTATTTTTCCATCATTTCATTTTCATGCTATTTGTGTGTTTGACTCTAAGATGGGTCTCTTAGACAGTTCCAGTATAGTTGGGACTTACAACTTCTTCAAGTCTGACAATCTCTAAATTTGATTGGGCTGTTAGGCAATTCACATTTAATGGAGTTATTGGCATGTCTAGATTTATATATCCCACATTGCTTGTTATTTTCTGTCTTCTTTCTTGTTTATTCTTGATTACCTTCATTTGTGTAAGTGTTTTTTTTTGTGTGCCATTTAAATTAATTTGTTTAGTTTCAACTTTTCCTTTAGTTATTATTTAGGGAACCATATATCTTATTTTGTGACCATCTACTTCAGATCAATGCTAACTTGATTCCAGAAATACAGAAACTTTGTTCCAAAGTTCTTAAATTTCTTCCTCCTTTTCTTTGTGCTGTTGTGATAGAGATAATAATTATATATAAAAATACACTGTTTAATTTTATAATAACTGGTTTATACAATTTTACATCTTTTAAAGAAATTAAAAAAAGAAATAAGAAATGGTATATACCTATAGAAGTGATTATATTAACCCCCATATTTATCATGTCTTGTGCTCTTCATTGCCCCTTTTGGAGTAAGTTCTTTTCAGTCTGAAGTAATTGCTTTCAAATTTCTTGTTAGTCCTGTCTGGTAGGTTGAATTATGCATATCCATATCTGCCAAGTCCTTAATTCCTGTTCCTCTGGGTGTAAACCTATCTGTAAATATGACCCTCTGAATATGTATCATCAGTTAATTTGTGGACTCATTTGAAAAAAGGATTTTCTAAGTTCCTATTTAGGTATGACCCAAATGATTCAATGTAGGTCTTAGTACTTATTACTGTGTCCTTTATAAGCAAAATCACTTTGGCTAGCAGCAACAGGAGAAAGTCACAGGCAAAGATCTAGACATCACCATATAATGAGGAACTGCCATCACCAGAATGACTAACTGTCTGATTAAGGAGACAGCAGAGTTTTGCTGACATCTTGATTTTGGACTGCAAGCTTCTGAAATTGTGAGGCAATAATTCTTATTAGTTAAACCAACCACTGTATGATATTTGTCACAGGATTTTTGCAACTCAACAGAGCATATTTGTTATTAATAATTCTTTTATGCTTGTTTTATCTTGGATTGTCTTTTTTCACTTTCATTTTGCTGCATATAGAAGTCATGGTTGGGGGAAGTAAATATGGCTCAAGTGATTGGGAATCTTCCTACCATATGAGAAGACCTGAGTTTGATCCCCAGGACCCCCTGGTAAAAAGGCAAGCAGATGAGCAAGGCCCACTGCAAGCCAGACCCATGCATGTGCACAGCAAACCCCACAGCAAGATTATGATGCAACAAAAGAGATGCAGGGGAGATTCAAGGTGAGATGTGCCAGAAACCAGGAACTGAGGTGGCTCAAGTGACAGGGTGCCTCTCTACCACATCAGAGGTCCCTAGGATTGAATCCTGGTGAAGCCTGGAAGAGAAAAATGAGAAGAGAAGGCAAGAAACAGACACAGAACATAACCCAGCAAATGGACACAGACAGCAAGTAGGGGGAGGAAGTACTCTGGTAAACCAATCAGGTATGAATAAAGCTATAATTTTTTTTAAAGTCATGGTTACAGTGTTTTCCTTAAAATGTTTTCACCGTGTTATTACCTTGCTTTGTGGCCTCCACCCAATAATTTTATTAATACTCCACTTAATATAATGAGTCATTTTCTTTTCTTGTTTTCATGATTTTCTCCTTGTATTTGTTTTTCTTAGGTTGAATGTAATATGTGGATCTTTTTGTATTCTGAGTAGGGTTATTTGATCTTCCTGGTTATGTAAATTGGTTGTCATTAAATCTTGGAAATTTTTGGTCTTTATTTCCTTAAATATTTTCTGCCCCTTTCTCTCTTCTTCTGACAGTTCTTTCACATAAAACTTTGAATATTTGTTGTCTCACAGATGTTTGAGGTTCTATTAATTTTCCCTCAGGAATTTTTAATTAGGATCTTAAAAATGGATTATAAGTCCATGATTCATTCTTTTGACACTTTAAATCAGCTGTTGAGCTCCTTTATAGAATTTTAAAAATATTTTTATTATATATGTGAATTTACAAAATAATCATGAATATGTATGGAATTCCCATACAACAGCCCTCCACCAACATACTACAGTGTTATGGAATAATTGTTACAGATTATGAGATAATATCAACAGACAATTACCACTAATTATGGTCTGTTGCATACATTTAATATATTTTTTCCCATACACCCCTATTATTAGCATAGTACATCTTTGGCATTGATGTAAGAATACGACAGTATTGCTGCCAACCACAGTCCATAGGTTACCTTAATTGCATTTTTCCATGCTTCTCCACATTTTTACCACCTTAAAATAGTGATGTACAATTCTTCTAGTTCATGGAAGGACATTCTTGTATTTGTACTACTAACCACAATTCTCATCTACCTCTGGGTTCACTATGTTATTCATTCCATAGATTATTCTCTAGATTTCTTTCAATTAACATTTACTTCCCTAGACTACCCTTTACAGCCCCAAACCTTTTATAGACAAGCTGCATTAGTTCTATTCACTGTAGTGTGTTATCATCAACCTTATCCATTTTCACACTTTTACAGTCAAGTTAATTAATACTTCCACATATATTCAGCATCAAGACACCTACTCAGCCCTCCTCTAATCTCCTAATAACCCAAGTTATAACTCCATGAATTTTTTCTTTGTATATAATTCATATTATTAAGTCCATGAAATATTTGTCCTTTTTGTGTCTGGCTTGTTACACTTAAAATAATGTTTCAAGGGTCATTCATGTTATCATATGTGCCCCAATTTCATTTCTTCTTACTGCAGCATAGTATTCCATCTTATGTATATACCACATTGTTTACCCATTCATTGGTTAATGGATTAATGGTCACTTGGATTGTTTTCATCTTTTGGCAATTGTGAATAACATCACTGTGAGCATCAATGTACAAATGTCTATATGTGTCACAGTTTTCATTTCTTCTGTATATATTTCTAGTGGAAAATTGCTGAATCATATGGCAATTCTATATTTAGCTTCCAGAGGAAATATCAAACTGTCTTCCACAGAGGCTGCACCATTTTACATTCCCACCAACAGTGAAGTGTCCCTATTTCTTCACATCCTTTCCAACAATTATTGTTTTCTGTTTTTTAAATTATGACCATTCAATTTGGTGTGAGTTGATATCTCATTGCCATTTTGATTTGCATTTCCCTAATAGCTAATACTATTGGGCATATTTCATGTGCTTTTTGGTCATTTGTATTTCCTCTTTGGAGAAATGTCTATTTAAGTATTTTCCCAATTTTTAAATTGGATTGCTTGCTCTTTTATTTTTGAATTATATGATCTCTTTATATAGAATAGAAATCACTTATCAGATATGTGGTTTCCAAATATTTTTTTCCATTGAGTAGGCTACCTTTCCCCTTCTTGGTGAAGTTGTTTGAATAACAAAAGTGTTTAAGTTTGTGGAGGTCCCATTTATCCATGATTTTTTTCATTGCTTTTGCTTTCAGTGTAAGGTTTAAGAGTTCACCACCTACCACCAGGTCTTGATGATGTTTTTATTCATTTTCCTCTCAAAGCTTTATGGTTGTAGATTTTATAGTTAGGTTTAATTTTTTATGTATTTTGAGTTAACTTTTGAATAAGGTGTGAGATAGGCTTCTCTTTCTTTCTTTTGGCTATGGATATCCAGTACTCCCATCACTATTTGAGGAATAGACTGTTCGGCCCCAACTGGGTGGTTTTAAAAGCCTTGCCAAAATCAATTGACCATAGATGTAAGAGTCTGTTTCTGACCCACCAATTAAGTTCCATTGGTTGATCTGTCTTTCTTCATGCCAATGCCATGCTGTTTTTTTGTTTGTTTGTTTTTTTACCACTGTAGCTATGTAATATGATTTAAAGTCTGGAAAAGAGAGTCCTCCAAATTCATTCTAGGATTCAAATTCATTCATTTTAGGATGTTTCTGTCTATTCAGGATCCCTTACCCTTCCAAATAGATTTGAAAATTGTGTTTTCCATTTCTTTTAGGAAATGTTGGTGGAATTTTAATCATGATTGCCTTGAACCTGTATACCAATTTGGGTAGAATTTGCATCTTAATGATATTTAGTCTTCTAAATAATGAGCATGGAATGTTCTTCCATTTATTTAGGACTGTTTAATATTTCCATTAACAATGCACTGTGTTTTTTTGAATACAAATGCTTTATAAGCTTGGTTAAGCCTATTTCTAAATATATGATTCTTTTAGTCACTTTTGTAAATGGAATTTTTTCCTCACTTCCTTCTCAGATTGTGCTTTACCATCATATAGAAGCACTACTGATTTTGCATATTAATCTTGTATTCTGCTATTCTGATGGAATTGCTTATAAGTTCTAGCAGCTTTGTTGTAGTTTTTTGGGGGAATTTCTAGGTGGAGGAACATATCATCTGCAAATAGCAAGAGTTTTATTTCCTCCTTTGCAATTTGGATGCATTTTATTTCTTTTTCTTGCTTGATTGCTCTAGCTAGAACTTCTAGCACTGTATTGAACAACAGTGGTGACAGTGGGCATCTTTGTTTTGTTCCCAATCTCAATGCAAAACCTTTCAGTCTTTCACCATTGAATATGTTACTAGCTGTGCGTTTTTCATATATGGCGTTTATCATATTGAGCAAGTTTCCTTTAATTCCTATATTTTGTAGTATTTTTTATCAAGAAAGGAAGCTGTATTTTTGTCAAATGACTATTCTGCATCAAGTAATAAGATCATGTGCTTTCTTCTTTGATTTATTAATGTGATGTATTATGCTGATTGATTTTCTTGTAGTGAATCACACTTGCATGTCTGGGATAAAACTGACTTGAACAAAATGAATAATTTTTTAAGTGTATTGTTGGATTCAATTAGCAAGTATTTTGAGGATTTAGCTTCTACATTCATTAGAGAAATGGGTCTGTAATTTTCTTTATTCATAATATATTCATCTGGTTTTAGTTTTAGGGTGATATTGGCTTCATAAAATGAGCTTAATAAGGTTCCTTCTTGTACAATTTTTTTTGAAGATTTTGATTAAGTTTGGTATTAAATCTTCCCTGAATGCTTGGTAGAACTCACTTGTAAAACCATCTGGTCCCAGTCTTTACATTTTGGGGATTTTCTTGATGACTATTTCAATCTCTTTACTTGTGATTTTATTTTTGAGGTCTTCTGTTTCTTCTAGGGTCAGTGTAGGCTATTTATACATTCCTAGAATTTTTCCATTTTATCTACATTGTCTAGTTTGTTAGCATACAGTTATTCATAGTATCTTCTTATGATACTATGAATCAGTAGTAATGTCCCTGTTTTCATTTTTTATCTTATTTATTTGCATCTTCCCTCTTTTTTCTTTGTCAGTTTAACTGTTTGTTGATTTTGCTAATCTTCTTTAAGAAATATTCTTTGGTTTTGTTAATTTGCTCTTTTTCCTATTGGGGTGTGGTTGGAGCCATAGGCACTCAACAATCCAGTTCATGCAGGCAAAAAGCACCAGCAGTTCCCCAGGTAGGTTGAGGGAATACCAGCCTCCTCCTGTCGTATGGTAGATTGGAGGTGGCATCCCAGGTGATTAAAAAACCAGTCTGTATGGGCCAATAGTACCTGCAGTTGCCCAGAGAGCAGAAGGAACACCACTCCCCTCCTATCCTATTAGGGTGTGGGGATTGAGCTACAGGTATCTAAGTATCCAATCTGTGCAGGCTGAAAGCAACTGCAGTTGTCCAGAGAGGCTGAAGAAGCACCAGGTTCTTCCTATCCTATGGGTGGTGGTTGTGATAGAATCAAAGGTTCTCAACAAATCAGTTTTGCAGGCCAAAAGCATATAGAATAGCACAGACAGGTTGAGGAAACACAGCTTCCCTCCATCATACTGGGGATGGGGATGATGCCCTAGGTTTCCAACTATTCAGTGTGTGCCAGACAAAAGCACCCACAGTTTCCTGGAGAGGCTGGTGCAGGTCTGCCCCCATATTTCTCCATGCTAGAAGGGGGCCTGGGGCTTAGGCTAGAGCTGCAATCCAATCTGGGTTGAAAGATATTAGTCCCAACTTTCACTGTGATTTTCAATCAGTCCTGCTTTCCTTTATGCTGCATGTGGGGTTAAAATGGTGGCTACTGGCCTCTTTCTGACTTTGACAGTTTCAAACTTAAGCTGTTTTTAGGGTTACACTTTAGACAGTTGGATTTACTAATCAGTAGCTGAAGTGGGTGCCCAACTGTCTCTTCCTCCTCCATTTTTGGGAAATGGAGCTTCCAACTCCAGCCACAGAACAGTTCCCTTGGTGGGTTGCACCAGCAGTGGAGGATGGGCTCTGTCCTTAAAGGCATGCTCTGTCTTATCTACTTTCTGCTCATGAATCTACTCATGAATCCTCACTGCAGATGGGCAGTCTAGCCTTTCCATTCTTTAAAGGATATTGCAGAGCGCTCTTCTGGTCTCCTGGGGCCCTCAAACAGGTGTTTGAGATAACTCTGGCTTATTACTAATTGCTGTATAGGAAAAGCTATCTCCTGGAGCTCCTCACTTTGCTGTCACCTTGCCCTTCCCTGTCACTCTATAGAATTCTTCATGAATATTGTTTTACCAACACTGAAATTTCCATTTTTAAAATAATTTTCATCTCATTGAGAATTTCTATTTGTTGATTCATTGTCATCATATTTTCTCTTCATTCATTATATATCATATCCTTTATTTCTTGGAACATATTTATAATAGCTTTTTTTGTCTTTGTTTATCAAACTTCTAGAGATAGTTATGGACCATTTCTATTCACTGCATATCCCCCTACATATAAATCACTTTCCTTTTTCTTAAAATTGGTCATTTTAGATGGCAATGCAGTTAGCATTTTTGGATTCTTATTTTTACTTGTGATGGTGATTATCATTGCTTCTCCTGCTGTTGATTTCTTTCACTCATAATTTCATTTGGGTCATACTTGGAATAAATTTATTATTAATTCTTTCCTCCTATACTATACAACTATATGTCTCTGCTATGCACACAAACATACATATACATAAATGTATGCACAAATAAACAAACATGTAATATATTTTATATAGCATATATTATATAATTATTGCTGGCTTTCTATGGGTTGCACCTGTGTCTTTGTAGGATAATTTTCAGCCAATAATTGGACAGAGTTTGTGTTCAACAGAATTGGACAACTAAGGCTTCAGTTCCCTGTTCATAGGTCTGTGTGGGTACAGGAATATTGAAAGTTCATGTCACTTTAGTGTCTGCTCTGTCTTTAACTTTATGTTGGGTCCTTTCAGTACTCTCATGTGTATTTGTGCAGCCTCAGTATCACCTAGGAGTTTGTGGATGCTATCTGTGGGCCTTATCTGGCCTCCACTGCTTCTTCACGCACCCTCAACTGAAATGTGCTTTCCATACAATACATCCCCAGGCTGGTAGTTTCTTGACTCTCCCCAACTTCCTATCTCTGAGATTTTCACTTCAACTATATTGTTAGTTATTGATGTGCTTACTGCTCTATATTTAATGAGCCTTCTTTGACTGTGGGAGAGGTGCTTCTGGTCTCATTGCCTATCCTACCTTGGCATAACCTCCTAAATGACCAAGTTGTAGTTGGGAGAGAAGTGGGAATAACCTCAGATCAGAAAGCACAGACCTCCAGTCTTTTTAGAAGCATGTTACCAAGACTGTTGCATGCCTTTGATCTCTTCTCAGAGAGCTCAAATGGTTGTTTTGGTAAATTTTGTTCAGTTCATGGTCATAATTTGGAGAGAGGAAACAAATATATTTTTACATGACCATAATATGAAGTCCAGGGTGGATGGCTTTTGAGTATGTCCTTTGGGGGAGTATGGTGAAATGAGGGGTGAAAGACTAAATAGTAGCACAAGGTTAAGTGTTGAGTGGTTGGAAAAAGTTATTCACAACCCATTCTGGCTTTTCAGCTACTTTTGTCTACTTGTGCAATGGAGTTAAACTAGATTCCCAGATCAGCAAAAGGCATGGTATGGACCAAAATGAATATCATTGAAGCCATCCTGAAATGAAAGAACCAGAAATGACATGGAGAAAAGTCTTAGGGTGATGTAAAACTTAGGGCATTTCATTTAAATAAAGTAACTTCTCCTTCCTTCCTAAAAGATCTGATGTGAAACTGGATGATGGCCTTGAAAAGATGAAGAGAGCAGAAAATAAAAGAGCTGGAATTCATACCAATGAGCAAGGAATGACTTTATCATAAGGATAAGATGTGACCAAATAGACTGGACTGAGTGTAGGAAAGTGAATTTTGTATTTTACTTATGAAAAGTTTTTATCTCAGGGCAATGCTGACATCCTGTTTGAAGGCACAGATTTTTAAAAAAAATTTAAATGAGTTTTAGATTACATAAATATTTCATAAAAATATATAAGGATTACCATATACCCCAACTTTCCCAATACACTTTCTCCCATTAACATCTTTCATTGGTGTGATATATTTGTTACAATAGATGAACAATATTGAAGAATTGCTACTGACCATGGTCTATGGTTTAAATTATTGTTTATGTTTTACACCACACAATTTTATAGGTTTTGATGAAATGTATAATGGTCTGTATCAATCATTGCATTGTCAGGCAGGACAATTCAAATGTCTCCAAAATGCTTCATGTTATACCTATTCTTTGCTCTCCCTCCTCTCAGAACCTCTAGTGACCACTGCCTTTATATCAATGATACAAGTTATTCCATTGCTAGAATAATAATAAGGCTACTTCAGTTCATAGTTACATTCCTCCCTTAAGTTTGTTTATTAGTCAGTCTTGAGAATTTGGTAATAGTGATGCCCACTTTGTTTTTGATAGAAAGGGGCTTAGATCCCATGGGACAGATTGCTAGAACTGTCTTGCTTGCAGTTATAGATACTCTTATTTTTAGGATAGGCATTGTTCATCATCATCCTTTTGTTAGTTTTCCTGGGTGTCCAATGAATTGGAGAGTAGGTGTTGCAACTCTGCTGAGAGTCAGGGTTCAACAGACATATGAACCAATGGAAAATTTAAGTCTCTGGGACATATATTTATTGCATATATTACTAAATATAGGTTCAAATAAAAGGGGCATAAGAGCCATGTGTAGGGCACTTATAAATGAGTCTAACTCTGTTATACTGGGGAGCATACATCCCAAAGTAAGTTACACTGACAGGGTGCCAAATTCCTGAGATATTCTACACTGCCTATAGTGTCTAGATTTCTCTAGAGCCTTCAGGAGCCCCACTGTTTGAGGCATTGCTTACTATGGTAGTCAGAGATCCTCTTGAGACATGCATAAGTGGAACCTCTGGAATGACCACCAGACTTATTTTGAAATCTCTTAGCCATAAAAACTCATTTGTATTGGTAAAGGCCTTTTTCCAAATGCATTGTAGATTGGTATTTGATAATAATCCCTTGGTGCCAGGGAGGCTCCTCCCCAGGAATCATCTCACATCAGGGGGATATGTTGTTTTTTAATATGTTGTTTGGCTTAGAGAAAGGCCACATTTTAGCAACAAGGAGACTTTCAGGAGGTAACTCTTATGCAATATATAATACTAGGCTAAGTTTCAATTTCACAAGAACAGGGTTCATAGGTACAACCATTAATATCAAGGACCTGGTGTAATAGACTGTCATCCTTTACTAGGCACAGCCAATGTACTTGGGGGATTCTTGCCTCTCTATTAAAGAATATAGCAGGACTTTCCAGGGTGGGAATTCAATATTCCTTAGGCTTTTGTGTGGTTCTCCACCCACCAAGACAATGCATCAGAAACACTAGAGGTATGTCATAGAGGTATGTGTCAGCTGAACCCCTCCCCCCACATACCCCATCACCAAAACCCCACACCAGTGATCCTTTTTTGCCACAATTGTGTCCATTCAGCAATCCACAACCTCCCCAAAAATCAAAGCAAAAAATAAACAAATAAAAATAATAAGAAAAGGAAATAATAAAAATAAATAAAATACAAACATAAAACATAAAATAAATTTTAAAAATTAAAAATACATTAAAAATAAAATAAATAAAATAATTTTATTGTGTCTCTAATCGCCATAAAATCTATCTTTTCTGTACAGTGACAATTTCTTCTGTATGTTCTCCCAGTGTCACTTTTTTGCCTTATCCTCAAAGAAGCTTTAGGTTACAGAAAATTAACATAGAAAATATTGGGGTTTCCCATACATGCAACCCTTCTTGTTCTCCATTCTCCTCTATTAATAATATTTTATATTCATATGGTACATTTATTACAATTTGTGTACAAATATTGAAGCATTGTTACTAACCATGGTCCACGGTTTACATTATGGTTTATATTTAGCATGGTATACTTTTATAGGTTTTGACAAAATTTAAGATGGCCTGTATCATCATTGCAATATTATGCAGAAAAACTCCAATACCCTATGGATACCCTATGTTCCATCTATTCTCTTGTTCCCTCTCCCTCCCCTCAGAACCAAGGGTAACCACTAAGTTTCAATTTCTGAAGAATAAGTTTCAGTTAAATGCAATAATTTTGAGGGCTTGACATATTGGTCTGCTTTATTTTATTAAGCACTGCCTTTGCTCTTGAGAGATTCTTGACACTCTGAGAATTTAGCAGGACTATCCAGGATGGGAGTTTAATTATTTTCTTGTTTATTGCGTAGGTCTCTACCCACTGAGAAAACACCCTATGATAAGATGAATATTTTTATATTCCATAGAAGCCTGTCCCAGGTGCAACCTTTCCAACATATTCCCCCACCACTGATGCCCTGGAACAGTGACCCTCTCCTGCCATATTTGCCAAAAGGAATCCCCACCACACATGAATGAATCTTGAAGACATTTGTTTTGTTAAGGAAAGACATTTGTTTTATTGGCAAAACCTATCCAAATTACTATTATGTTTTTTAAAAAGTCCTAATCTGTCAATAAGAAAATATATACAGCTTCCACAGGAATAAGAACAAAAAAAAAATGGGGTTGATTATTTACCTAAATGATATTTCCTTAAAATATTAATATTTAATCTTTCTTACCTCTATGGGGTAAAAGAATTGTACACTCTATGATTAAGATTTTCTCACTTTTAGAGGAAAAAGAACTGATAGCCAGTTTTCATACATTTTAAATACAAAATATAAAATCCATCCCTTTCACCAAAAGGAAGGCAAAAAATTATGGTATATAAACTTATGTGACAGTCACCTGTGCCCCAGTGCATAAACCTGGTACTTAAACCAATATCCACATATTGTCTTGCCAAAGGTGGAGATTATTGTGCCTACTTTCAGTTTACGAGATGGGAGATCTGTTTTTTAATTAGGTTCATGTTAATAACAGGTTGGATGCAAACAAAGAAACTTTATTTTTTCACCTCTAATATTTGAGGCACATCCACTCTTCTAAGAAAATCCAAGAGAATTGCCCTGGAAGATGACAAACATACTTAGATTTGCAGAGCTGGCAACCCAAACTACTTACCTAATGGCTACCAGCTACTAGTGAATATACAAGCTGGAAAATAAACTACCTGAGTCCTATTCCACATATCTTTCCTTATGATAAATGTGGTAAAGTTTATAAGGTTCTTTTTATGCCTGACCTCTATGAAACCTTATAAGCTTGGTCAAATAAATTTTGCACAAAAATACAAAAGTAACCCAAACTGAACATATTATAAAATCATAATGTTACAGTCTACAAGTCTTTTAGAAAGCTATAGTAGAAATTGAAGGAAAGATGAAATCAACCACAAATTCTATGTTGGATAAAGAAGAAAATTGAGACCTGTCCTGCCAAACTGGGGAAAATAATTTCTGATTGACCAGATTCATCTATTTCCTTATTCCACATTCACATGTTCAGCTGCAATCTTGAGCCTCAACATATCCTACAATACACTGTGATGGCCCCAGACCCCAACTCACATCTACTGCATCTTTGTTGTCTGAGGGCAGGTTTCCTCTGAAAGGCCCTTAAAGTGCAGAAATATGGCCCCATAGGTTGCAGTGGGGTTAGAGGTGGATGCCACCCCCACCACCACTCACCCTGCAAAACTCTCACTGGCTCCCTCCCCAACTACCATCTGCAAAGTCCCAGGTAATATGTCTGTGCCCTAGTGGATTCTGAACTCTGCAGTCACAGAGCTCCTGAAGATTTGCCCAAGGATGATGGGAACACCATCAGGCAAATCCTGTGATGCTTCCAAGACTCTAATATTGAGCAAATGTGGGTTCTTTCTCCTCTAGAAACCCAAAGTCCAATTTCTTAGACACCAGAGGTTCAAAGAGATAGTTTCTTAATTTGGGAAAGAAAAAAAATTCAGTTACTTTGAATGGTCTAAAAACTGGCTCCTGGATTGGCAGAAATTCTTATATTTTATAACATCAAGATACTATAGAGTAATTGTGGTGGAGCTGGTTCAGATAACTTCATTAATAAATATTAAGAGCCTGAACAGGATCAGGGTGGGTACCAAACCAGTGTGAGTCACAAAGTTACAGTCATTATCAGAGACCAAGGCCTCTGGGGGAGGGGGACAATGAACAAAGGTCAGTAAGTTATAAGGTTTTTCATATGGACATTAAACAGAGGAAGGTAGAATGGTTACAATTTCAATAGAAATATTCATGTACAAAGGTAAGATCCATCTGGAATAATCATCACAATGGTAGGATTTTAGTTGGAAATGGCCATATAGAAAGGATGAGGGGGACGAATGTGGTTCAAATGGTTGGGCATCTATCTCCCATTCGGAGGAACCTAGATTTGATCCCCAGGACCTCCCAGTAAATAAATAAATAAATAAATAAATAAATAAATAAATAAACAAACAAATAAATAAATAAATAAAATTAAAAAAAAATAAAGGGAGAGGTTGTTGTAGCCAGTTTCAGTAATTTCAAATGTCAATCTTTGGCTGTTTTATACTTTACAGCAAGTAAAAAGGCATCTATATAATGATTGATCATAATTATCTGTTAATTCCTAACCCTGGGTTACAATTTTGGGTAGGCATCCAGACACTTCCTTCCAGTCAAGGGTTCCTTCTCCTGATAGGATATCACTTGTGTGGTGCTTAATTCTCCCATACTAATGAACCCTCTTTCTGCAAATGTCCCTGATGCCAAAGTGACTCCTTGCTCTGTTTTCTTTCAGTGTCCATGCAGTGGACTCCAAGTTCCATGAGAGCAGCCACTCATCCCACTTGACTCTCTTCCCAAGAAGAGATTCCAGGAGAGGGCAGGCCTACAGCCACCCTGAGCTCTCCCATCCCAAGGGAACGAAGACCAGGGGTGTGGCCTGATGGGGGACAGAGGCTCTGGACATGGGCTTTCTGAGCTGGTAGGTGACGAGAAGGCAAGGAAAAGAGGTACTGATGAAGAGGAAGTGGCTGAGCCAGGAGCTCATGTTTGGGAGGAGCCCAAAGAGGAAGGTGCTGGCCTGGGGCTGAGAATCAGCCAAGGTTGTTTCAGGAGGTATGGCAGCCATGGGAGATGATCTGTTGTGGCCTCTTCCCATCAGAATCCTGCTAGCATATGTGGGAGGACTGATGGGCCCCTAGTATGTGTTTGTTTGTTTCCCAAGTTGTTTGTTGTTACTCCTTCATTTGCACAGGGGCCCCAGAGTTGCTGAAAGTGTTTGATTCTTGAAAGCAGTGGCCAAGAACATGCCCAAGAGGGCCTAAGGCATAGGTGGGTGGGTCTTGTCCTCTGGGGACTGGAGGACATAGGGAATGTGGAGGATGAGGCCCAGCAGCAAAGGGACTATCCATGCATACCTCATACCCACCCCTGCCAGGTCCCAGCTTTCCCCAATCATCCAACAAAAACAACCAGCCCTTCTGCTGTCTCCCCCAGACATCAACCACCCAGCCTGCATGACTCTTCCATTCAAGCCCTTGGGTGCCAGGTCCAGCAAGTGGGCTTGACTAAACACACCAGGCCTGGGTAAATAGGAAGCCCAAGGTATTGTTTCCTGCCCATCTCTCAGGAAAGTCTCTTCTCTAGTGATTCCATTCCAAGCTGTCCCCTTGCCTAACTTCCCTTTGGGTTCTTCTCTCACACATGGTGTCTTACCATGGGTGAGTCCACGGCATTCCTGCTATTTGCCAGCTTAGGATGAGCACAGCACTTGTCTTGTTCCTGGCTCAGTACTTGGTACTCAGAGCCAAACTGGATATTGCCCAATATGGAAAGCCAATGTCTGTCCAGAGCATTGGGGATATGGGAGCCATGGGTGCCAAGGTCTTTCCTGGTCCACTCATGTGACTTCACACAACACAGGCTATTGAGCATTGGGGCTATCTGCTCAGTAGTCATAGTCAAATCAAGAACCCAATCAGCTCTGCTATGACTGGAAATGTCAGCCAGGGGTTGAGACAGAGACTGGCAGGGACTAGCCCTGGAGGCAGTCTGTCTGGATGCATCATCACCTGTGAAGAGATGCCCTTGGACCTGGGAACTGGGGTCAGCTTTTTGGCAATGAGCTGGGACTCAGGCAGAGGCCCCTTCATGCAGCAGGCCGATCCTCCACCCACAAATTCTGGGTCTTTGCTGTCTGGACAGGCTTCCTCCAAAAGTTCCTTGCAACACAGAGCTAAGGCCCTGGGGTTGGTGGTGGGTTTAGGATCAGATACTGATGTACCATCCACCCCAACCTCCTGTGGTTCTCTCCTGGCTTCTTCCCAATTGAGCCCTGCAGGCCTATGCTTCTTCAATTTTTTTTTGCAATTGTGTCACAATTTCCCCAGAGAATACAATGGATGGTGTTTAATGCTGTTACATTAAGCACAGCTATTTCCAATAGGAGGGTCTGCTGGATCCAGTGCCACAAAGGAGAAACACATCTCTCAGTGAGAAGGTGATCTATTATGAGTGCACAAGCAAGGAACTGGGATACTCTTCCCAAAACCATTCAAAGTGAGAATGGGAGGTAGGGTTTTTATAGGCAAAAGAAAAAGAAAATGAGTTAGTGATAAAAAAGTTGGAAAAAAGCAAGAAGGAGCAATGCTTCTAGTGGTCTTTTGAGGAGTGTTTGTGCAAATTCTCAGTTTTGCATTATCTCAAGCATATTAAACTTGTCCTTGGTTAAAGCAGCTAAAAAAAGCACAGTTTAGATGTTGTGTGGGAGCCTACATGTAAGATCTTCATGACTAACCATTCTCAGCCAACCACTCAAGGAACTCAACCTTTTTGTTTTTTTGGTCTCTGAAGCAAGTTACAGATATATGGGGTACTCCTGACACCACTCTGCCTAGTTTTCCTTTGTGACATTATCTTATCCTTGTAAACAAAACTGAGAAAATCTGGTTAATAATCTTCAGGGAACTAAAAGCAATGATTAAACTTTTAAAGTTAGATTAATAGAAAAGCAGCTCAATTACTGTATTAGAATTTTCAGAATTGCTTAAGTGAATAAATTTTTTAGTAAACACATTTTCCAGCTATCAATGTCAAAAACAAGTCCTTGTCCAGCTAATATATAATCAAGTTTGGCAATGTTATTGTCTAAAAGAAGTTTAGATAATGAATCTAATGCCTGGTGCTGTGCAGTGGTAGCTCTAGCAGTAGATCCAGTAATTTCTCCTATTGAGTTGATAGATTTCTAATTATGTTTTCATTTGTCTTAACCTCAAGCCAAGGTAGCAACAATTTGTCAAAAGAGGCAAACCCAGAATCATGAACTCCCTGGGTAAATCCTTTTTTTGTCTGATAATGTAGATTGTGCGGACTAGTCCAGTGAGAAATTTCAGATTCATTATAAACTCCTAAAGGTGCAGTGAGGAGACCAAGTGCACTTTGCCCAGACATTTAACAGCTATTAAGAGCCCAGAGAAATACATTATCAAAGCTCCCACAAGTTTTACAAGAGGAAAAAATGCCTTTTTTTCCTTCTAAATTTTTTTGTTTAGAGATGTTGTAGGTTTACAGAAAAATAACTCAAAAGATACAGCATTCCCATATAACCCCACACACACACTTACCACTCTGCATTAGTGTGGTACTTTTGTTACAAGCGATGAAAGAATATTAAAACTGTACTATTAACTATAATCCATAGTTTACATTAGGATGTGATTTTCTTCCCATATAGCTCCCTATCATTAGCACCTTGCATTAGTGTGGTACATTTGTTATAATTCATGAAAGGGCATTGTTATAACTAACTATATATTCCATCATTTACAATAGGGTACACTGTGTTATAGAGTTCTATGTTTTATCTTTTAATTTTTATTTTGGTATCATCTATATGACCTAAAATTTCCCCTTTAACTACACTCACATATATAAATCAGTGCTGTTAATTACATTCCAAATATTGTTCTACCATCAGCACCATCCATTTCCAAAACTTTACAATCAACCTAAATAGAAAATCTGCACATATTAAGCATTAATGGCCATTCCCTATCCTCAAACTGGCCCTTGGTAACTTGTATTCTAGACACCAACTCTGTGAATTTGTGTGTTCTAATTATTTCATATCGAGATCATACAAATATTTGCATTTTGTGTCTGGCTTCTTTCACTCAGCATAATGTCTTCAAGGTTCATCCATGTTGCATGTATCAAGATTTCATTCCTTTTTATGACTAAATAATATTCCATCGTATGTATATGCCACCTATTGTTTATCCATTCATCAGTTGATGGTCACTTCCATTCAAGATTCACTTTTCACAAAACATTACCATTAGACACTTTCATCAACTACATCAAAATAGGTCTCAGGATAGGACACAAAATTATTCATAAGGAACATAACTCAAGAATGTCCTAAAACAGATGGAATTTGAGAATAACAAGTTATCTTAGGAGTTAATAAATCCAACAAATTCCTTTTTATAAATGAAATAGATACAAAGAAATTTTAAGTAGAGCTGTTCATAAAAGGTAAGCCAGGAACAGGTGTAGCTCAGTGGTTGAGCACCTGCTTCCCATGTATGAAGTCCCAGGCTCAATCCCTGGTACCTCCTAAATAAAGGTAAGTGAGATGATGTTACTCTCTCCACAAAATGCTTCAATGGCTTTCCCTCTCACTCAGAGCAACAGCTTACTGGATCTTCCCCTCCCTCTCCCACAAATTCTGTTTCCTATTGCTTTTCCTTGGGCTCAAGATTAACTTGCTACCCTTACTAAGGTTCCAACACCATGCTGTGCACACTTATGCCTTAGGGGTTTTTCACTTCTTGTGCCCTCCACCTGTTTCTGCTCTTCTCCCCCAGATACCTGTAACATTCATTACATTCTCACTTCCTTCAAATCTTGGCTCAATTGTCCCTTCTTAGTGATGTTTTCCTTATATTCTTGCCCCCTGACACTCTCCCTCTTTCCAGATAATTTTTTCCAGAGTATTTATCCCATTCTTATATTGATATAATTTACTTGTTTAGTTTATTATCAATCTTTCCCTACTAAAATATTAGCCCCAAAGTCAGAGGTTTCATCTCTTTTGTGCAGATTTAACTCCAGTAGAAGGTACTCAATAGCATTTGTTGACTTAGCAAAGTGGCTTGCCAAAGTTCCACAAAAATGTTTACTGAAAAAGCCAAAATGAGAATCCATATTTTTTTATTCCAATCCATCAGAAGATTCACAGACTACTGCTGATGACATATACACCATTTAAGAAAATACCCTATCCAGGTGGAACAAGGGGAAAAAAATGGAGAGAAGTCAAGGAAGGAAGAAAGTAAAAAATAAGATCAACATGTGTAGATAAGATATTTAAAAGTTAAATGTAGGAAGAATTTGCATCATATCTTATGACCATCCATGCAAATTTTCACTAAAGTGGGATAAACACTTTGGATCTGAATAAATAAAGATGAAACATCCCAAATAGGGGTTCTTATCTGTATCAATGCTCAAATCCTTTTAGAACTGACTTCCTTCTTACCAAATTTTCAAGTGTGCAAATTGTATAGGATTTTTGGAAAACACCAAGTCATGTGGGCTCAAAGAGTGTGCCATGGTGGATGCTGTAGCCAGTTGTCATCGTTGTGGAGCAGAGGGAACACAGTCTTTGAGTCACTTGTCTGGCTTGACCATATACTAGCAGTTTGGGCAAGTTTGTTAACCTCATTGAAGTTCGGTTTCCATCTGGAAAATGGGGATGATAATATGCTCCTCACAGGATCCTGAGGGTTACATAACAATAATCCATCCAAAGTGCTTAGCATAGTCATTCATGAATGTACTGTGAAACCAGTTTTCTTGTACATTGGCAATGCCAAGACAGGAGTTCCAAAAAGATGTGAAATGAAAATATCAGTGACATAATGGTATCTTTCCCCAAGTGAATACATTTTTCAGTACAGAGAATGGAAGCATTTCCAAGAAAAAGTCTAAACCCTTGGAAATTTGTGGGGTGGGCTGTAGATATTCTTGCTGTGTGCCCACTAATATACCACTTGTCTGGAGATCAATGGGTCTTAGTTTTCCCAACCTGCAAAATGGGACACTGAGCTTAAATCACTCTAACAGATTGCTCCCCCTCAGAGCCAGGAAGTGGGTGGGCAAGAGGGCGGTAGTCTGTGGAATGGAGACTCACCAGGTTGCACGGCTTGGCCACCTGCCAAGGAGAGGGCCGTATTTGTTCACCCAGAGGCTCATGACAGCTCACATCTGGTTCTGTCATTGAAAAGCACTTTGCTAGTCTTACGTGGGAAGCCCAGATGAGTTTCCCATAAAAGCCTTGTGGTGACATCACTGCTAGCCATTGCCACACAAGAAACAAAAGTGGAAAAATGCCTTTAAAAAACAAGAAATGATATTCATGCAGCCACACTTCTAACATCTGTCATCAGTAAGCACAATTGGAGTGAACCCTAGCTTTTCCAGTAGATTCTTGGGGATGGAATGAATTTGAAACTCTGTACAACCAACTAACTGTAATTAATGTACATATCAAATGCTAATCCAGCAAAAATCTGTAATAATTTGAATTTAGAGAAAATTTAACCTGAATGCAAAACTCTTACCTGATTTCTTATAAAAAGACAACTGCATAAACATGATTCACACATGTGAACTCTGAAATATCTTGAATCTCAAAATTGATCAGAAAGCTTTGTAATTGGGATGCTATAATAGAGAAAATTTCCATGATTGAAGGAAAATAATGTATATGTAGAAGTAACATGGGAAAGATTTTAATTGGAAACTATCACTAGAGGATTAATCTAGAATTCATATGTAGGGAAATGAAGACTTTCAGGTATATGGATGAATGTTTTACAGTCTATCATCTAATTCCCCACAGCACAGATCACACACCCAAAAGAATTGCTTTAAATGTAATTATTTGCCAGAATATTCCACCTACAGTTCCACAGTGACTCAACATGCATGTGACAAAGAAACCATATATCAGCAAATCACTTGGAAAATCCTCAAAGATCAGTCATCATTTGATCAAAATAAGCAGAATCACACTAGAAGAAAATCATATAAATGCCACAAAAGTGCTATATCTTTTATTAAAATCTCTGTCTACAGAGAATACAATGACACTCACTTTGGAGAGAAACCTATGAACACCTTCTATGTGGGAAAGCTTTGATTAGATTTCTTCACCTTAAGCACCATGAGATAACTCACAGAAGAGAGAAGCCCTGTGAATGTCATCTATGTGGAAAAGCCTTCAGTCAATATTCTATTTTTAGAAAACATGAAAGAACTCACACTGGAGGGAATGCCTATGAATGTCATCTATGTGGGACAATCTTCATTATTTGCTTTTCACTTAAAGAACTTGAGAAAGATCACATAGAGAGAAACCCTACAAATGTCATCTATGTGGGAAAGCATTCACTCATAATTCTGCCCTCAGCCAACATGACTGAATGTACACTGGACAGCAACCATATCATCTAAATGGGAAAATCTCACTTTTTATAACTTTAGACAACCTGAGATTATTCAAACTGAAGAGAAACCCTATAAGTTTCATCAATATCAGAAAGCCTTTAGTCAATATTCTGACCTTAGATGGAACAAGAAAACTCTCACTATAAATGGTTTTCAATATGAAAGAGATTTCAGCCATAGATTTAAACTTTAAATGCACCAGAGAACTCACATAGTAAGGAAACACGATGTTTGCTATCAATATGGAAGTGCATTTAGTCATCAGTACTACTTAGATAATCTAAGGAAATTTATAAGGGAGAGAATAAATATGAATATCCTCTATGTAGCAAAGCCCTTAGAAGATGGCCTTATATATCATATAAGAGAACTCACAATATAAACCTAATGGAAGTGGAGACTCAGAGAAATCAAATGTGAGAAAGTCAATGTCTGTACTCAATATTGGAATGCCTTAATTTATAATATAAATAAAATAAGTAAACTACACAGGGGTGAAACAACAGGTCTGTAATCACTGTGAACTATCATTCAGACAAGCACAAGCTTTGGTGTGCTAAAGAAAATTCAGTTAAGGTATAATTATGAAAACATGACTTTACTAGGAGGGTGAAATCTCTTGGGGGTAGTTCCAGAAAATTCATAGTGAAGAATTTTTTAATGGGAATTCATTTATTCAATGATTGGGGAGTTTATGGTCATTACTTTCTCTCTGTGAGGGCTATTGTTTGAAGTTTGGGGAAATGATTAGGTATCTAAAGGCTGAGTTATGGAAGTCAGTGGTAGAAATGCTCTAGGTTTGGGAATAGGAGAATATGTGAAGTTTTTATTTGGGAGTCTTCTAAAGTAAGTGAATATGGTTCTACAGTTGCCTCTAATAGGTCTGTGGTGGACATTTCTTTGGGCCAGTGGTTAAATATCTGAAGAATAGGAAGAGATGTGGTTGCTTTGTTTCTGATCTTAGAGAAAACAATATTTCATTTCAGTGACTAGAATCTTTATCAGTGGGTGAGAGAGTTCTGTAGACAGTAGTCCACTGAGCCAAGCAGAGAGCCAGATAGTTTTCCTTACCTCTTGCTAATGGCCCAATAAGGAGTATCAGTTAGAAACCACCACAAAAATCATCTTGTTCATGATAAAATAGGCAATAGATTTCAAAATTTGCAAGGCCCCTAGGCAATGCCATTATGATGGCCAAATGTGAAAATCCGCTCCTTGGTCTTAATTTGGAAAATTTATAATCCAGAGTATCTATGTTTAAAAAACTTTCAGCTAATTTCATACATAATTGTAAAAAATTGCTGAATATTTTTTTGCTAAAATTGGGGCCACTAGAAGTAATTCTGTTCTCACCACTACACCTCATATTTTATTAAACATTGAAAAAATGAATGCTTTACCCTAGAGACCAAGAAAGGAATACCTTCTCTTATCACCTCAGTTACATATTGATATAATGTCAGACTTAGTGTCACAAGTCAAAGAGTGGAAAGAAAAATCAGAAAACTTAGTAAATAAAACTATTTTTGATTGCAGATTACATGATTGGGTATATAGAAACCACTATTAAATTCACAAAATATTTAGAGGTAATTAATAAATTTACTAAGGACACAGTGTCCAAAGATAAAATAAACTTCAATTTCTATATACTAGAAAGTTAATGGGAGAGGTACTCCATGTTCCTAGGACCATAACCTCATGGTGTCAGAATTTCTGTATCTAGTTTAGTGATGGTCCACTCGGCAGCAGAAGCAGTCATGGGAAATAGAGTTATTTCATGGATGTCACTGAGGGCAAGTTCATTGTCTTCATGATATAGGTAGGAATCATCCTCAGTCTCTCTCCCACCAGAATCTCCAGCCTCATTGATTTTGCAAAGCATCTTGAAGCCTCCTTCATTGGCTATGTCATTCCATAGATGTTTATCATGATAGAGCCCTTGCCCTGCACATCAACATGAGTAAATAAATTGTGTCTTTCCACAATGTCAGTTATTTCCACAAGCCCCTTTGCCACACTTGTGAAATTAATTCTCCAATCATGTTGTGTCCAGGTTCCTGACATGGCATTGTTGATAACTCCCACCATGAGGCAGTAAACAGGTACTTGGGCTGCTTGGGTCCAAGTGTTTCAGGGTTAAGCAGATGACTCATTGTTCAGTCCATTGGGCATGTTTTCCCTTGCCATTGGTGGTTTATTGTCTTTATTTGGCTAGGAAAACAGCAGATGGTGCTTAATGGATGTCAGATGGCTTCAGCTTGTTTTATCCATCAGTGAACCAGCACCTTGTGGGTATCTTTCAGTTGGAGCCTTCTGGATTCCAGTGCAGGGAGGGGATGGCCTTCATCTTGTGTTGAAACAGGATCATTTCTGAGGGATTCTTCTGCCACCACTTCATGCAAGCATGTCATACCTTGGAGACCCAGACAAACACAGTCTTTAATTTACTAGTTCCATTCAATGATACTCTGTAATCAGCCACAGCTTGTTCTGAGTACCCACTTTGTAACCAAAATGACATAGCTCTGCTTTCCATATGATCCAATATAGAGATGCCAAGAGGATACCAAGATGTGGAATATGATGTCACCAATATGCAAATAACCTAATAAACCAATGGGTTTCCTTTTTGGAGGTGGGTGACTTTAGAGACAGTTATTTCTCCTGCATTGATTCAGGGATCCAGTGCTGGCTTAAACTGATATACTGCTGAGGAAAATAACCTGCTGAGCAGGGCCTTACATCTTGTTAGAATTTATGGCCCAGCTAAATTATGAAATCATAGTTAACAATGCAAGCAATCCCTGGGCAGTTTGCTACTTGCAGTGGCCAAGCAACATGAAATCATCACTATAATGGAGCACTTGGAGGTCTTTGGGTGTGGGAAGGTTACTCAAATCCTGTCCCACCCATTGGCAGCAAATAGTGGGTGAGTTTAAATATTCATGTGGCAGTTCAGTGAAGGTAAACTGTAGGCTTGGTGTTGGGGAAAATGATCCTAATCCTCCACTCAGAATGGAAAGGCAAAAAAAAAAAAAAAAAAGGCATTCACCAGGTCAACTGCATATTAAACATCAGTGGAAGCCATGATGGCTTCCAAGAGAATCACAATGTCTGGGACTGCAGGTGCCAAAGGCAGCACTTCTGCATTCAAGTGCCAATAGTCTATAATTAGTCACTATGCTCCACTTGCATTTTCCACTGGCCACCCCAGGCTATTATTGGTGGAGATGTTGGAGCAGACAACCGCTGCAGAAAGGTCTTTTATGCATTCCTTTTCTCCCCCAAGTTGACAGTATTGCCACTGTTAGACAATTCAAGGATGTGAGAGATTGGGGTGCTATGTCCAACTCTCCCCTAATCATGATAACCAGAATTTGTTGGGATGGGTGAGCTGATACTTGTATTCACCATTGGGATGTACAGTGGTGCAGCATTTCAATTGCTACAATGTATTCTATTTTGGGAAGCATGACAACAGAGGTGTCCAAAGGACATGGACCAGCCCACAGGTTAGCAATAACCTCCCATCCCCATACCCTTGTGGAATGCACAAAACCATGCAACACCTCCCCTCTAAATCAAATGGAATGATGTTGGTGTAAAAGTAATTATGGTTTTTGGACCATGAAATTTAAATCATTATAACTAGGCTCAAACATATCTTTATTAATCAAAATAGGAACGATTAAAGTCAACACATTTTTGCAAATGAGAAATAAGTTTGTATATTCCTGTAGCATAAAAATCTGTGCTTTGGGATTCAGTGAACTCTTGGAAAGCATTTTCTGCATCCTTCTGGTTGTGTAAGCATTTTCCCTGCTAAAAGTTGTTGAGATGCTTGAAGAAGTGGTAGTCAGTTGGTGAGATGTCAAGTGAATATAGTGGATGAGGCAAAACTTTGTAGCCCAATTCATTCATCTTTTGAAGCATTGGTTGGGCAATGTGTGGTCAGGCATTGTTGTGGAGAACAATTGGATCCTTTCTGTTGACCAATGCCAGCTTCAGGCATTGCAGTTTTCAGTACATCTCATAGATTTGTTGAGCATACTTCTCAGATGTAATGGTTTCACTGGCATTCAGAAAGCTGTAGTGGACCAGACCAGCAGCAGACCACCAAACAGTGACTATGACTTTTTGTGGTGCAAGTGTGGCTTTGGGAAGTGCGTTGGAGCTTCTTTTCAGTCCAACCACTGAACTGGTCATGACTCATTTTCATATAAAATCCACTTTTCATCACACATCGCAATCTGATCGAGAAAAGGTTCATTGTTTTTGCATAAAGTAAGAGAAGATGACACTTCAAAATGATGATTTTTTAAAAAAAATTTGGTCAGCTCATGAGGCATCCACTTATTGAGCTTTTTCACCTTTCCAATTTGCTTCAAATGCCAAATGACCATAGAATTGTTGACATTGAGTTCTTCAGCAACTTCTGTAGTTTAAGAGGATCAGCTTTGACTTTCATGATTGCTCTCAATTCATTGTTGTCAACTTCCGATGGCTGGCCACTATGCTTCTCATCTTCAAGGCTCTCATCTCCTTTGCAAAGCTTCTTGAACCACCACTGCACTGTATGTTCATTAGCAGTTACTGGAACAAATGTTTTGTTGATGTTATGCATTGATTCTGCTGCTTTATGACCCATTTTGAACTCAAATAAGAAAACCACTCGAATTTGTTTTTTGCTAATGACTTATTACTTGCTGTTTATTTTATATTTATTTATACTATGGAAATGTTAGACAAAAAACATAAAAATCATAAAGCAAGAAATGCCCATTAAAATGATGTATAACATAACCACATTCATTTAAGAATGTATGCCAATATCAAATGGCAAATTTCAACAGTGCAAAACCACAATAACTTTTGCACTCACCTAATAACTTGGGTTCCTTCTGTCCAAAAGTGTTATAAAGTTTATTCAATGCCTCCTAATTGTATGTGCACTGGGACATACAGCCTAGAAGTCTGGAGGATGGTTGGGATCTTGGTCCCAATTCTCAGCTAATTTAAATTGAGTCATGTCTTGGTAAAGAGACCTCTCCCAGGGGCCAGACTTCTCAGACAGAGTTTAAGGTAGAGGCAGGATATCTCCATGTTCCTCTTCCTCCTCTACTGCCCATATCTGGTGATTGAGGGGAGAGTACCTGGAAAAGGAAGGTTGAACCTATTGAGGCTGTGGTCCTTTTCTAATTTATATTTTTCCCAAAGTTCTCCATTGGAGATGCCATCTATGTTTTCTTTTGGGACTCCTTGCTCTAGTAACCAGAAGAACACACCTTAGCTAGAGGGGTCTCCAAGGAAGTGATGGTTGCTGAAGCATCTTGTGGATATCAGGGCTTGTTGGGTTAACAGTCATGTGCCTACTGCCCAACCCTTGTTCCTTTGTCAATTATCTCATTTACCACCCTCTTAGTGTGAATCAGGAAGGGTATGATAAAGCTATTCACTAGTGCCTCCCAAAGAAATTACTGGAGTGAAGAGCAGAATCACCTTATGGCCCAACTCAGAAGGACACTTCTAATAAAATTATCAATATCCTACCATAAACTTGGAACCTAGTGAGGGGCTAAATGCCTCTGATGGAGGTGGAATAGTCATACCAAAACCCAGTTGTCTGAACATGACCACAGTTTCATCTCCACTATTCCAAGGCTTTGACAATTAAGGGGGAGGTCTCTCAGAGTAGTATATGTTCCTCTGACTCCCTGAAGGGTTCAGTTAAATAGAGGCTGCAGCCAGACCATCAACTGCTCCCCCCCATCCCCTACCTCCTCCTTAATGCCAACTGACTAAACATTTGCTGTAGGATTGCCATGGATTTGAGGTGGCCAAGACTCTTCCATTAAGTCTGGTTGATAAGGATGTTAGTGATATCACCATTGTAAAATCAAGACAAATATGGTTTGTACAGAACAAAATGTCAAAAAGAATAGGCAGAATTGTGGGGACATGATTGATGGGGTAGGGAGATAAAGTTAAGCTGCCACTAAAACAATTGAGAGGAGACCAAGGGCTGCCTTGTTGACGTGCTTTGGGGTACAGCAGACCAAGACACTGCTTCACAAGTCCCAGGAGAGCTGGAGACAGAGAGGAAGAGGCTGAAACAGCAAGCCATTGTTTGCTGATCCTTCTGGCCACTGGGAAGGGCTCCCTTCCCCCACTCCTGAGATATTGAGTGAGGGTAAAACTCCTGGCAAACTGTATCTGACTGAGAGGAGAACAGACTTCTTCCTCCCTGCAGCTCCTTTAGATATATATACAGTGGGAGGGTACTCTGGGTCATCTAGGAGGGTACTGGGCAGATAATGAAGCCAAAGAAAAATCCTGAGTTTTTGCCCCTATGGCTGGAATTGGCACATATACCCCAACCTCAGGACAAAGAGCCTAGATGAAGCCACCAGATACTTTATCCAAATCGAGTGTGACTGCAACATTCCAAGGAGGAGGAGGTGTCTAGAAGGCTGGAGAGTGGTTTATCTGTGGTTATTTTAGCCAGCCAAGCCCACCTGGGTTTTGGAAGGGACCCTGATGGGACAGGGATAGGGGAGGGGGATCTTCTCAGGAACGTTGTCATGCATAGCAGACTAGGTAAAGAGAGTAATTACATCAATGAGGAGACAGGGATCGCCCCAAGCAAGCTGCCATGCCCAGCAGCCTAGGTAAAGAGAGGAATTACATCAGGAAGGAGGCAGATATAACAGACTAAGCAGCTAGACTGCAGCGAATCTAACCAGCCTGAGGGAAAAGGGGCAGATAGCTTTTTGAAAGGCACTTTTGCCTATGACACAGATTAGCTCAGTGGAAGAATTCCTGCCTGGCATATACAAGTTCACTGGTTCAATTCCCAGTTCCTCTCTGAGAGGTGGTACAGGGCTATCAGGTAACCAGCTGAAACTTAATGACAGGGAA
>JAKSZT010050948.1:5123231-5145081 GCA_026826555.1 Tolypeutes matacus
ACTCCTAAAGGTGCAGTGAGGAGACCAAGTGCACTTTGCCCAGACATTTAACAGCTATTAAGAGCCCAGAGAAATACATTATCAAAGTTCCCACAAGTTTTACAAGAGGAAAAAATGCCTTTTTTTCCTTTTAAATTTTTTTGTTTAGAGATGTTGTAGGTTTACAGAAAAATAACTCAAAAGATACAGCATTCCCATATAACCCCCCACACACACTTACCACTCTGCATTAGTGTGGTACTTTTGTTACAAGTGATGAAAGAATATTAAAACTGTACTATTAACTATAATCCATAGTTTACATTAGGATGTGATTTTCTTCCCATATAGCTCTCTATCATTAGCACCTTGCATTAGTGTGGTACATTTGTTATAATTCATGAAAGGGCATTGTTATAACTAACTATATATTCCATCATTTACAATAGGGTACACTGTGTTATAGAGTTCTATGTTTTATCTTTTAATTTTTATTTTGGTATCATCTATATGACCTAAAATTTCCCCTTTAACTACACTCACATATATAAATCAGTGCTGTTAATTACATTCCAAATATTGTTCTACCATCAGCACCATCCATTTCCAAAACTTTACAATCAACCTAAATAGAAAATCTGCACAAATTAAGCATTAATGTCCATTCCCTATCCTCAACCTGGCCCTTGGTAACTTGTATTCTAGACACCAACTCTGTGAGTTTGTGTATTCTAATTATTTCATATCGAGATCATACAAATATTTGCATTTTGTATCTGGCTTCTTTCACTCAGCATAATGTCTTCAAGGTTCATCCATGTTGCATGTATCAAGATTTCATTCCTTTTTATGACTAAATAATATTCCATCGTATGTATATGCCACCAATTGTTTATCCATTCATCAGTTGATGGTCACTTCCATTCAAGATTCACTTTTCACAAAACATTACCATTAGACACTTTCATCAACTACATCAAAATAGGTCTCAGGATAGGACACAAAATTATTCATAAGGAACATAACTCAAGAATGTCCTAAAACAGATGGAATTTGAGAATAACAAGTTATCTTAGGAGTTAATAAATCCAACAAATTCCTTTTTATAAATGAAATAGATACAAAGAAATTTTAAGTAGAGCTGTTCATAAAAGGTAAGCCAGGAACAGGTGTAGCTCAGTGGTTGAGCACCTGCTTCCCATGTATGAGGTCCCAGGCTCAATCCCTGGTACCTCCTAAATAAAGGTAAGTGAGATGATGTTACTCTCTCCACAAAATGCTTCAATGGCTTTCCCTCTCACTCAGAGCAACAGCTTACTGGATCTTCCCCTCCCTCTCCCACAAATTCTGTTTCCTATTGCTTTTCCTTGGGCTCAAGATTAACTTGCTACCCTTACTAAGGTTCCAACACCATGCTGTGCACACTTATGCCTTAGGGGTTTTTCACTTCTTGTGCCCTCCACCTGTTTCTGCTCTTCTCCCCCAGATACCTGTAACATTCATTACATTCTCACTTCCTTCAAATCTTGGCTCAATTGTCCCTTCTTAGTGATGTTTTCCTTATATTCTTGCCCCCTGACACTCTCCCTCTTTCCAGATAATTTTTTCCAGAGTATTTATCCCCTTCTTATATTGATATAATTTACTTGTTTAGTTTATTATCAATCTTTCCCTACTAAAATATTAGCCCCAAAGTCAGAGGTTTCATCTCTTTTGTGCAGATTTAACTCCAGTAGAAGGTACTCAATAGAATTTGTTGACTTAGCAAAGTGGATTGCCAAAGTTCCACAAAAATGTTTACTGAAAAAGCCAAAATGAGAATCCATATTTTTTTATTCCAATCCATCAGAAGATTCACAGACTACTGCTGATGACATATACACCATTTAAGAAAATACCCTATCCAGGTGGAACAAGGGGAAAAAAATGGAGAGAAGTCAAGGAAGGAAGAAAGTAAAAAATAAGATCAACATGTGTAGATAAGATATTTAAAAGTTAAATGTAGGAAGAATTTGCATCATATCTTATGGCCATCCATGCAAATTTTCACTAAAGTGGGATAAACACTTTGGATCTGAATAAATAAAGATGAAACATCCCAAATAGGGGTTCTTATCTGTATCAATGCTCAAATCCTTTTAGAACTGACTTCCTTCTTACAAAATTTTCAAGTGTGCAAATTGTATAGGATTTTTGGAAAACACCAAGTCATGTGGGCTCAAAGAGTGTGCCATGGTGGATGCTGTAGCCAGTTGTCATCGTTGTGGAGCAGAGGGAACACAGTCTTTGAGTCACTTGTCTGGCTTGACCATATACTAGCAGTTTGGGCAAGTTTGTTAACCTCATTGAAGTTCGGTTTCCATCTGGAAAATGGGGATGATAATATGCTCCTCACAGGATCCTGAGGGTTACATAACAATAATCCATCCAAAGTGCTTAGCATAGTCATTCATGAATGTACTGTGAAACCAGTTTTCTTGTACATTGGCAATGCCAAAACAGGAGTTCCAAAAAGATGTGAAATGAAAATATCAGTGACATAATGGTATCTTTCCCCAAGTGAATACATTTTTCAGTACAGAGAATGGAAGCATTTCCAAGAAAAAGTCTAAACCCTTGGAAATTTGTGGGGTGGGCTGTAGATATTCTTGCTGTGTGCCCACTAATATACCACTTGTCTGGAGATCAATGGGTCTTAGTTTTCCCAACCTGCAAAATGGGACATTGAGCTTAAATCACTCTAACAGATTGCTCCCCCTCAGAGCCAGGAAGTGGGTGGGCAAGAGGGCGGTAGGCTGTGGAATGGAGACTCACCAGGTTGCACGGCTTGGCCACCTGCCAAGGAGAGGGCCGTATTTGTTCACCCAGAGGCTCATGACAGCTCACATCTGGCTCTGACATTGAAAAGCACTTTGCTAGTCTTACATGGGAAGCCCAGATGAGTTTCCCATAAAAGCCTTGTGGTGACATCACTGCTAGCCATTGCCACACAAGAAACAAAAGTGGAAAAATGCCTTTAAAAAACAAGAAATGATATTCATGCAGCCACACTTCTAACATCTGTCATCAGTAAGCACAATTGGAGTGAACCCTAGCTTTTCCAGTAGATTCTTGGGGATGGAATGAATTTGAAACTCTGTACAACCAACTAACTGTAATTAATGTACATATCAAATGCTAATCCAGCAAAAATCTGTAATAATTTGAATTTAGAGAAAATTTAACCTGAATGCAAAACTCTTACCTGATTTCTTATAAAAAGACAACTGCATAAACATGATTCACACATGTGAACTCTGAAATATCTTGAATCTCAAAATTGATCAGAGAGCTTTGTAATTGGGATGCTATAATAGAGAAAATTTCCATGATTGAAGGAAAATAATGTATATGTAGAAGTAACATGGGAAAGATTTTAATTGGAAACTATCACTAGAGGATTAATCTAGAATTCATATGTAGGGAAATGAAGACTTTCAGGTATATGGATGAATGTTTTACAGTCTATCATCTAATTCCCCACAGCACAGATCACACACCCAAAAGAATTGCTTTAAATGTAATTATTTGCCAGAATATTCCACCTACAGTTCCACAGTGACTCAACATGCATGTGACAAAGAAACCATATATCAGCAAATCACTTGGAAAATCCTCAAAGATCAGTCATCATTTGATCAAAATAAGCAGAATCACACTAGAAGAAAATCATATAAATGCCACAAAAGTGCTATATCTTTTATTAAAATCTCTGTCTACAGAGAATACAATGACACTCACTTTGGAGAGAAACCTATGAACACCTTCTATGTGGGAAAGCTTTGATTAGATTTCTTCACCTTAAGCACCATGAGATAACTCACAGAAGAGAGAAGCCCTGTGAATGTCATCTATGTGGAAAAGCCTTCAGTCAATATTCTATTTTTAGAAAACATGAAAGAACTCACACTGGAGGGAATGCCTATGAATGTCATCTATGTGGGACAATCTTCATTATTTGCTTTTCACTTAAAGAACTTGAGAAAGATCACATAGAGAGAAACCCTACAAATGTCATCTATGTGGGAAAGCATTCACTCATAATTCTGCCCTCAGCCAACATGACTGAATGTACACTGGACAGCAACCATATCATCTAAATGGGAAAATCTCACTTTTTATAACTTTAGACAACCTGAGATTATTCAAACTGAAGAGAAACCCTATAAGTTTCATCAATGTCAGAAAGCCTTTAGTCAATATTCTGACCTTAGATGGAACAAGAAAACTCTCACTATAAATGGTTTTCAATATGAAAGAGATTTCAGCCATAGATTTAAACTTTAAATGCACCAGAGAACTCACATAGTAAGGAAACACGATGTTTGCTATAAATATGGAAGTGCATTTAGTCATCAGTACTACTTAGATAATCTAAGGAAATTTATAAGGGAGAGAATAAATATGAATATCCTCTATGTAGCAAAGCCCTTAGAAGATGGCCTTATATATCATATAAGAGAACTCACAATATAAACCTAATGGAAGTGGAGACTCAGAGAAATCAAATGTGAGAAAGTCAATGTCTGTACTCAATATGGGAATGCCTTAATTTATAATATAAATAAAATAAGTAAACTACACAGGGGTGAAACAACAGGTCTGTAATCACTGTGAACTATCATTCAGACAAGCACAAGCTTTGGTGTGCTAAAGAAAATTCAGTTAAAGTATAATTATGAAAACATGACTTTACTAGGAGGGTGAAATCTCTTGGGGGTAGTTCCAGAAAATTCATAGTGAAGAATTTTTTAATGGGAATTCATTTATTCAATGATTGGGGAGTTTATGGTCATTACTTTCTCTCTGTGAGGGCTATTGTTTGAAGTTTGGGGAAATGATTAGGTATCTAAAGGCTGAGTTATGGAAGTCAGTGGTAGAAATGCTCTAGGTTTGGGAATAGGAGAATATGTGAAGTTTTTATTTGGGAGTCTTCTAAAGTAAGTGAATATGGTTCTACAGTTGCCTCTAATAGGTCTGTGGTGGACATTTCTTTGGGCCAGTGGTTAAATATCTGAAGAATAGGAAGAGATGTGGTTGCTTTGTTTCTGATCTTAGAGAAAACAATATTTCATTTCAGTGACTAGAATCTTTATCAGTGGGTGAGAGAGTTCTGTAGACAGTAGTCCACTGAGCCAAGCAGAGAGCCAGATAGTTTTCCTTACCTCTTGCAAATGGCCCAATAAGGAGTATCAGTTAGAAACCACCACAAAAATCATCTTGTTCATGATAAAATAGGCAATAGATTTCAAAATTTGCAAGGCCCCTAGGCAATGCCATTATGATGGCCAAATGTGAAAATCCGCTCCTTGGTCTTAATTTGGAAAATTTATAATCCAGAGTATCTATGTTTAAAAAACTTTCAGCTAATTTCATACATAATTGTAAAAAATTGCTGAATATTTTCTTGCTAAAATTGGGGCCACTAGAAGTAATTCTGTTCTCACCACTACACCTCATATTTTATTAAACATTGAAAAAATGAATGCTTTACCCTAGAGACCAAGAAAGGAATACCTTCTCTTATCACCTCAGTTACATATTGATATAATGTCAGACTTAGTGTCACAAGTCAAAGAGTGGAAAGAAAAATCAGAAAACTTAGTAAATAAAACTATTTTTGATTGCAGATTACATGATTGGGTATATAGAAACCACTATTAAATTCACAAAATATTTAGAGGTAATTAATAAATTTACTAAGGACACAGTGTCCAAAGATAAAATAAACTTCAATTTCTATATACTAGAAAGTTAATGGGAGAGGTACTCTATGTTCCTAGGACCATAACCTCATGGTGTCAGAATTTCTGTATCTAGTTTAGTGATGGTCCACTCGGCAGCAGAAGCAGTCATGGGAAATAGAGTTATTTCATGGATGTCACTGAGGGCAAGTTCATTGTCCACATGATATAGGTAGGAATCATCCTCAGTCTCTCTCCCACCAGAATCTCCAGCCTCATTGATTTTGCAAAGCATCTTGAAGCCTCCTTCATTGGCTATGTCATTCCATAGATGTTTATCATGATAGAGCCCTTGCCCTGCACATCAACATGAGTAAATAAATTGTGTCTTTCCACAATGTCAGTTATTTCCACAAGCCCCTTTGCCACACTTGTGAAATTAATTCTCCAATCATGTTGTGTCCAGGTTCCTGACATGGCATTGTTGATAACTCCCACCATGAGGCAGTAAACAGGTACTTGGGCTGCTTGGGTCCAAGTGTTTCAGGGTTAAGCAGATGACTCATTGTTCAGTCCATTGGGCATGTTTTCCCTTGCCATTGGTGGTTTATTGTCTTTATTTGGCTAGGAAAACAGCAGATGGTGCTCAATGGATGTCAGATGGCTTCAGCTTGTTTTATCCATCAGTGAACCAGCACCTTGTGGGTATCCTTCAGTTGGAGCCTTCTGGATTCCAGTGCAGGGAGGGGATGGCCTTCATCTTGTGTTGAAACAGGATCATTTCTGAGGGATTCTTCTGCCACCACTTCATGCAAGCATGTCATACCTTGGAGACCCAGACAAACACAGTCTTTAATTTACTAGTTCCATTCAATGATACTCTGTAATCAGCCACAGCTTGTTCTGAGTACCCACTTTGTAACCAAAATGACATAGCTATGCTTTCCATATGATCCAATATAGAGATGCCAAGAGGATACCAAGATGTGGAATATGATGTCACCAATATGCAAATAACCTAATAAACCAATGGGTTTCCTTTTTGGAGGTGGGTGACTTTAGAGACAGTTATTTCTCCTGCACTGATTCAGGGATCCAGTGCTGGCTTAAACTGATATACTGCTGAGGAAAATAACCTGCTGAGCAGGGCCTTACATCTTGTTAGAATTTATGGCCCAGCTAAATTATGAAATCATAGTTAACAATGCAAGCAATCCCTGGGAAGTTTGCTACTTGCAGTGGCCAAGCAACATGAAATCATCACTATAATGGAGCACTTGGAGGTCTTTGGGTGTGGGAAGGTTACTCAAATCCTGTCCCACCCATTGGCAGCAAATAGTGGGTGAGTTTAAATATTCATGTGGCAGTTCAGTGAAGGTAAACTGTAGGCTTGGTGTTGGGGAAAATGATCCTAATCCTCCACTCAGAATGGAAAGGCAAAAAAAAAAAAAAAAAAGGCATTCACCAGGTCAACTGCATATTAAACATCAGTGGAAGCCATGATGGCTTCCAAGAGAATCACAGTGTCTGGGACTGCAGGTGCCAAAGGCAGCACTTCTGCATTCAAGTGCCAATAGTCTATAATTAGTCACTATGCTCCACTTGTATTTTCCACTGGCCACCCCAGGCTATTATTGGTGGAGATGTTGGAGCAGACAACCGCTGCAGAAAGGTCTTTTATGCATTCCTTTTCTCCCCCAAGTTGACAGTATTGCCACTCTTAGACAATTCAAGGATGTGAGAGATTGGGGTGCTATGTCCAACTCTCCCCTAATCATGATAACCAGAATTTGTTGGGATGGGTGAGCTGATACTTGTATTCACCATTGGGATGTACAGTGGTGCAGCATTTCAATTGCTACAATGTATTCTATTTTGGGAAGCATGACAACAGAGGTGTCCAAAGGACATGGACCAGCCCACAGGTTAGCAATAACCTCCCATCCCCATACCCTTGTGGAATGCACAAAACCATGCAACACCTCCCCTCTAAATCAAATGGAATGATGTTGGTGTAAAAGTAATTATGGTTTTTGGACCATGAAATTTAAATCATTATAACTAGGCTCAAACATATCTTTATTAATCAAAATAGGAACGATTAAAGTCAACACATTTTTGCAAATGAGAAATAAGTTTGTATATTCCTGTAGCATAAAAATCTATGCTTTGGGATTCAGTGAACTCTTGGAAAGCATTTTCTGCATCCTTCTGGTTGTGGAAGCATTTTCCCTGCTAAAAGTTTTTGAGATGCTTGAAGAAGTGGTAGTCAGTTGGTGAGATGTCAAGTGAATATAGTGGATGAGGCAAAACTTTGTAGCCCAATTCATTCATCTTTTGAAGCATTGGTTGGGCAATGTGTGGTCAGGCATTGTTGTGGAGAACAATTGGATCCTTTCTGTTGACCAATGCCAGCTTCAGGCATTGCAGTTTTCAGTACATCTCATAGATTTGTTGAGCATACTTCTCAGATGTAATGGTTTCACTGGCATTCAGAAAGCTGTAGTGGACCAGACCAGCAGCAGACCACCAAACAGTGACTATGACTTTTTGTGGTGCAAGTGTGGCTTTGGGAAGTGCGTTGGAGCTTCTTTTCAGTCCAACCACTGAACTGGTCATGACTCATTTTCATATAAAATCCACTTTTCATCACACATCGCAATCTGATCGAGAAAAGGTTCATTGTTTTTGCATAAAGTAAGAGAAGATGACACTTCAAAATGATGATTTTTAAAAAAAAAAATTTGGTCAGCTCATGAGGCATCCACTTATTGAGCTTTTTCACCTTTCCAATTTGCTTCAAATGCCAAATGACCATAGAATTGTTGACATTGAGTTCTTCAGCAACTTCTGTAGTTTAAGAGGATCAGCTTTGACTTTCATGATTGCTCTCAATTCATTGTTGTCAACTTCCGATGGCTGGCCACTATGCTTCTCATCTTCAAGGCTCTCATCTCCTTTGCAAAGCTTCTTGAACCACCACTGCACTGTATGTTCATTAGCAGTTACTGGAACAAATGTTTTGTTGATGTTATGCATTGATTCTGCTGCTTTATGACCCATTTTGAACTCAAATAAGAAAACCACTCGAATTTGTTTTTTGTCTAACATTTCCATAGTATAAATAAATATAAAATAAACAGCAAGTAATAAGTCATTAGCAAAAAACATAAAAATCATAAAGCAAGAAATGCCCATTAAAATGATGTATAACATAACCACATTCATTTAAGAATGTATGCCAATATCAAATGGCAAATTTCAACAGTGCAAAACCACAATAACTTTTGCACTCACCTAATAACTTGGGTTCCTTCTGTCCAAAAGTGTTATAAAGTTTATTCAATGCCTCCTAATTGTATGTGCACTGGGACATACAGCCTAGAAGTCTGGAGGATGGTTGGGATCTTTGTCCCAATTCTCAGCTAATTTAAATTGAGTCATGTCTTGGTAAAGAGACCTCTCCCAGGGGCTAGACTTCTCAGACAGAGTTTAAGGTAGAGGCAGGATATCTCCATGTTCCTCTTCCTCCTCTACTGCCCATATCTGGTGATTGAGAGGAGAGTACCTGGAAAAGGAAGGTTGAACCTATTGAGGCTGTGGTCCTTTTCTAATTTATATTTTTCCCAAAGTTCTCCATTGGAGATGCCATCTATGTTTTCTTTTGGGACTCCTTGCTCTAGGAACCAGAAGAACACACCTTAGCTAGAGGGGTCTCCAAGGAAGTGATGGTTGCTGAAGCATCTTGTGGATATCAGGGCTTGTTGGGTTAACAGTCATGTGCCTACTGCCCAACCCTTGTTCCTTTGTCAATTATCTCATTTACCACCCTCTTAGTGTGAATCAGGAAGGGTATGATAAAGCTATTCACTAGTGCCTCCCAGAGAAATTACTGGAGTGAAGAGTAGAATCACCTTGTGGCCCAACTCAGAAGGACACTTCTAATAAAATTATCAATATCCTACCATAAACTTGGAACCTAGTGAGGGGCTAAATGCCTCTGATGGAGGTGGAATAGTCAGACCAAAACCCAGTTGTCTGAACATGACCACAGTTTCATCTCCACTATTCCAAGGCTTTGACAATTAAGGGGGAGGTCTCTCAGAGTAGTATATGTTCCTCTGACTCCCTGAAGGGTTCAGTTAAATAGAGGCTGCAGCCAGACCATCAACTGCTCCCCCCCATCCCCTACCTCCTCCTTAATGCCAACTGACTAAACATTTGCTGTAGGATTGCCATGGATTTGAGGTGGCCAAGACTCTTCCATTAAGTCTGGTTGATAAGGATGTTAGTGATATCACCATTGTAAAATCAAGACAAATATGGTTTGTACAGAACAAAATGTCAAAAAGAATAGGCAGAATTGTGGGGACATGATTGATGGGGTAGGGAGATAAAGTTAAGCTGCCACTAAAACAATTGAGAGGAGACCAAGGGCTGCCTTGTTGACGTGCTTTGGGGTACAGCAGACCAAGACACTGCTTCACAACTCCCAGGAGAGTTGGAGACAGAGAGGAAGAGGCTGAAATAGCAAGCCATTGTTTGCTGATCCTTCTGGCCACTGGGAAGGGCTCCCTTCCCCCACTCCTGAGATATTGAGTGAGGGTAAAACTCCTGGCAAACTGTATCTGACTGAGAGGAGAACAGACTTCTTCCTCCCTGGCAGCTCCTTTAGATATATATACAGTGGGAGGGTACTCTGGGTCATCTAGGAGGGTACTGGGCAGATAATGAAGCCAAAGAAAAATCCTGAGTTTTTGCCCCTATGGCTGGAATTGGCACATATACCCCAACCTCAGGACAAAGAGCCTAGATGAAGCCACCAGATACTTGATCCAAATCGAGTGTGACTGCAACATTCCAAGGAGGAGGAGGTGTCTAGAAGGCTGGAGAGTGGTTTATCTGTGGTTATTTTAGCCAGCCAAGCCCACCTGGGTTTTGGAAGGGACCCTGATGGGACAGGGATAGGGGAGGGGGATCTTCTCAGGAAGGTTGTCATGCATAGCAGACTAGGTAAAGAGAGTAATTACATCAGTGAGGAAACAGGGATAGCCCCAAGCAAGCTGCCATGCCCAGCAGCCTAGGTAAAGAGAGGAATTACATCAGGAAGGAGGCAGATATAACAGACTAAGCAGCTAGACTGCAGCGAATCTAACCAGCCTGAGGGAAAAGGGGCAGATAGCTTTTTGAAAGGCACTTTTGCCTATGACACAGATTAGCTCAGTGGAAGAATTCCTGCCTGGCATATACAAGTTCACTGGTTCAATTCCCAGTTCCTCTCTGAGAAGTGGTACAGGGCTATCAGGTAACCAGCTGAAACTTAATGACAGGGAATTTATTGACATTCTTTTCGTATTAACTTTTCTTGGATCTCTCATTTTTTAAAAAGTTTCCTTTCTTATTTTCCTGATTTTACTCACTAAAACCTGGCTTAAAACTGTGGAGGACTGGCTGTAATGCAATTGATTGGTGAAAAGCAGCAGTGTGGGAAGATCCCAAGGGGTCTGTGAGAAGGCTGTTTTTATGTGTTTATCTTTGTTTTGTGATTTTTTTTACCTTCTTCCTCTTTTTTAAATGAATTGTTATTTTGTTTTCTTGTTGTTGTTTCACCTTCCTTTGTTCCTCTGTTTGGTTTTTATTTTTTTTCTTTGGTTTACCAATTTTCTCTACCTGTGCTATAATTTCACTCTCCTTCATCTTTGTATTTTCTGTTTCCTTTTGTTGTTCTTTCATTCCACCTCTTTTTGCTTGGTCTTCAAATTTTCTAAATCTCATTTTTCTCTCCCACCTACTTTCTCTGTTTTCTTTCTTTTTTACTTAGTTTTTTCTTTCTCTAATTTAATTTTTCTTTTCCCATCATCTAATCATTCCAGCCTTTTAAGTCATTCTATACTTTTCTCTATTCTGTTTCTTGTTTCATTGTTTGCATTCTACTTTTCTGATCTTATTCTTCTATAGTTCTTAATCATATTAATTATTCAGTATCATAGGTCTTGTATAGTCGTAACTTACCTTTTACTATTATTATTACTATTATTCTTTTCTCTTCCTATCTATTCCTATTCTTGGGTCCTAACTTTCTTTTCCAGGGAACATAGGGAAGAGCAAGGAAAGAGAATAAGTGGAATGAAGAGTCAAAGTGAAACCTTACCACACTCAAAAACACAAAATAAAACCATAGAGTAGAAAGAGAAGCTAATCAAGTGAGTAAACCCATTGAGATAAACAGATGCCTAGACACCAAAAAAAATTACAAGCCATACTAAAAAACAGGAATATATGGCCCAGTCCAATGAACAAACTAAAAACCAGGAAGAGATGCAGAACATGGAACAACTAATCAGAGCTCTCCAAACAAATATCATCAATCAACTTAATGAAGTGAAGGAAGAGATTAAGGATATTAAGAAGACACTGGGAGAACATACTGAAGAAATTGTAAACATACATAAAAGATAACAGATATGATGGTGATGAATGACACAATCCAAGAAACCAACAATATACTGGAAGCACTTAACAGCAGATTTGTATAGGCAGAGGAAAGAATTAGTGATGTGGAAGACAGTATATCTGAAATCAAACAGATAGTAGAACAAATATATAAAAAGATGGAAAAAATATATCAGGGACATAGGGATTTGAACAACCTGAAACACACAAACATATGCATTATAAGCATCCCAGAGGGTGAAGAGAAGGGAAAGGGGACAGAAGGAGGTTTGCAGGAAATAATGGCTGAAAACTCCCCAACCCTGTTGAGGGTGATGGATGTACATGCCCAGGAAGTGCAGCACACTCCAAACAATTTAAATCCCTACAAGCCTACTCCAAGACACTTACTTGTCAAATTATCCAGTTCTCCAAAGAGAGAATATGGGAAGCAGCAAGAGAAAAGAGAACCATCACATACAAGGATAAATATGATAAAGTGCAGATCTCTCATCTGAAACCCTGGAGGCAAGAAAGCAGTGGTAAGACATAGCTAAGGTGCTAAAAGAGAAAAAAATTCCAGACAAAAATTCTCTATCCATCAAAGCTGGCATTCACAAATGAAGGGGAATTCAAACTATAACTCATGCTCAGAGGCAATGCCCCAAAATGCATTTATCAATTGCAATGAATGTACCACACAAATGAAAGTTGATTATATGGGAAAATGTGGGATGTATAGGAAGCAGAACATAAGGGAATCCCCATGTTTTTTAGTAACATTTATGTAATCTAAGTATCTTTTAAAAATAAAAATTATATTTAAAAAATGAGTATATCAATAAGAAAGCAGCACTTTAAGAAACAATAAAGGGAGTTCTGCAGTTCAAAAGGAAAAAAATGGGGGAGAGAGAGTTGGAAGAGGGTGTAAGAACAACTAAAAAGACAGAAAGAGAAATAAAAACAACATATGACATTCATAACATAAATAAAAAATGGCTAATGTATGTAATTCCTTGAGAATAAAAAGACTGAATGTTAATGGATTAATCTCACCAGTCAAGAGACACAGATTGGCAGAATGGATAGGGAAATGTGACCCATCTATATGCTGTCTACAATAAACCCACCTTAGACCCAAGGAGGCTGAAAGTGAATTGTAGGAAAACAATTTTACAAGCAAACAATAACCACGAAAGTGCAGGAGTAGCTATGCTAAATGGTAAAATAGATTCCAAATACAAAACTGTTGTAATAGACACAAAGATGGACATTATATATTAATAAAAGGAGTAATCATTCAAGAAGAAAGAAAATCATAAATATTTATGCATCCAGCCAGGGTGCCTCAAAATACTTGAGGCAAACACTGGATAAACTAAGTGCAGAAATAGATACCTCTACAATTATCTTGGGGGACTTTAATACACCATTATCACCATTAGACAGAACATCTAGACAAGTTATCAATAAAGAAAAAAACTTTGAATAACACATTTGAGGATCTGGACCTAATAGACATACACAAAACACTACACCCAAATACAGTGGGATATATATTCTTTTCAAGTGAACATGGATCATTCTCCAAGATAGATCATGTGCTAGGCCACAGATAAATTCTCAATGAGTTCAGAAAGATTGAGATTATACAAAGTAATTTCTCTGACCACAATGGAATGAAAGTGGAAATCAATAAGGGCCAGAGAGCCAGATTAGACACAAAGATATGAAGTTAAACAACACACTCTTATACAAGCAGTGCATCAAGGAGGAAATCACAAAAGAAATCAGTAACTACCTTGAAACAAATGAAAATGAAAACACAGCATGTCAAAATCTATGGGATGTAGCAAAAGCTGTAATGAGAGGGAAATTCATAGCCATAAATGCATATTTCAAAAAAGAAGAAAGAGCTAATATAAAAGACTTAAGTGCACACCTGGAGGATTTAGAAAAAGAACAACAAACTTACCCCAAAAAAAGGAGAAAAAAGGAAATAACAAAGTTTAGAGCAGAACTAAATGAAATTTAAAATAAGAAAGCACTCAAAAAAGTAAAGAAAGCTAAAATCTGGTTTTTTTGAGAAGATAGAAAAAATTGACATACCCTTAGCTAGATTAACAAAAAAGAGAGAAGATGCAAATACACAAAAGAAGAAATGAGGAAGGGGATATCACCACTGACCCCACAGTAATAAAGAGTATCATATGAGGATACTTTGAAAAATTATATGCCAGAGCAGTGGATGTGGCTTAAGTGATTGGGCTCCCATCTACCATAAGGACAGTCCTGGTTTTGGATCCCAGGGCCTCCTGGTGAAAGTGAGATTGCCCATATGGTGAGCTAGCACATGAGGAGAGGGGGCAGATGTTGAGAGCTGAACCACATGGTGAGCTAGCCCATATGGAGAGTAGGCAGGTGTGGAGAGCTGCCCCACATTGAAAGCTGGCACACGTGGAGTGTTGCCCCACACAGTAAGCTGAGGCAACAAGATGATGTAACAAAAAAGAGACACAGAGGCTAGACAGTGAGAGACACAACAAACTAGGGAGCTAAGGTGGCTCAAACAATTGAATGCCTCTCTCCCTTTTTGGAGGTCCTGGGGTTGAATCCCAGTGCCTCTTAAAAAGAAGACAGAGAGACTCAGAAAAATGCACAGTGAATGGACAAAGAGAGCTGACAGTGAGAATGAGCAGGATTGGGGGAAAATAAATAAAATTAATCTTTAAAAAATTATATGCCAACAACATGGATAATTTAGGGGAAATGGACAAATTCCTGGAAACACACAAGCAGCCAACATTGATGAAAGAAGAAACTGATGAATTCAACAGACCAATCACAAGTAATGAGATAGAATGAGTCATCAAAATCCTCCCAACAATCAAGAACCCAGGAACAGATGGCTTCAAAAGTGAATACACCCAAACATTCCTGAAAGAACTAACACCAATCATGCTTAAACTCTTCCAAAAATAATAGAAGTAGAAGGAATATTGCCTAACTCATTCTATGATGCCAAAATTACCATAATACCAAAGCCAATGATGCTGTAAGAAAGGAAAATTACAGACCAATCCAGCTAATGTACCTAGATGTGAAAATCCTCAACAAAATACAAGTACTAATCAACAACACATCAAATGAATTATACACCATGAACAAGTGGGTTTCATCCCTAGTATGCAAGGATGGTTCAACATAAGAAAATCAATGTTATACAACACATAAACAGATTGAAAGAAAAAATCACATGATCATCTGTATAGATGCTGAAAAAGCATTTGACAAAATACAGAACTCATTCCTGAAAGGACACTACAAAAGATAGGAATAAAAGGAAACTACCTCAACATGATAAAAGGTATATATGAAAAACCCACAACTAACATCATATACAATGCTCAAATCCTAAAGGATTTTCCTCTAATATTTTGAACAAGACAAGGATGCCCAATATCACTGATCTTATTAAACATTGTCATAGAAATCCTGACTAAAGCACTTAGGCAAGAAAATGATATAAAAGGCATACAAATTGGAAAGGAAGAAGCCAAATTTCAGTATTTGCAGTTGACCTGATCATATACATAGAAAGCCCTGAGGAATCTACAATAAAGCTTCTACAGCTTATAAATGAGTTCAGTAAAGTTGCAGGTTATAAGATCAATGCATAAAAATTAGTAGCATTAATAATCACCAGTAATGAGCAATCTGAGGTGGAAATCAAGGAAAAAAATCCCATTTACAATAGCACCTAAAAGAATCAAATACATAGGAATATGTTTAGCTAAAGATGTAAATGACACACACAGAAAACTACACAACACAGTTAATGGAAATCAAAGAATACTTAAGTAAATAGAAGAATATTCCCTGTTCATGGATATGAAGACTAAACATGATTAGGATGTCTATTCTAAACAAACTGATCTACAGTTTTAATGCAATCCCAATAAAAATCACGACAGCATTTTTTACTGAATTGGAAAAATTAACTATGAAATTTTGGGGGAAGGGCAAGAGGCCCTGAATAGCTAAAGACATATTGAAAAAAATTAATTAATTTGGAGGAATCACACTACCTTACTTTAAAACATACTACAGGGAAGCAGCTGTGGTTCAATCAGTAGGGCTCCCGTTTACCATATGGGAGGCCCCGGGTTCGGTTTCCGGGGCCTCCTGGTGAAGGCAGGCCCACCCGCGTGGCGTAGTTAGCTGATCCAGCGAGCACAAGCAGCAAGGGGGGGATAAGTGAATAAATATATAAAATCTTTAAAAATAAAAATATAAAATAAAATAAAACATACTACAAAGTCACAGTGGTCAAAACTGGATGGTATTGGCACAAGGATAGACATACTGACCAATGGAACCAAATTGCGAGTTCTTATAGAGATCCTCACATATAAAGTCTTCTGATATTTAACAAGGCCACCAAACACCCTCAACTGTAAGAGAATGGTCTCTTCAACAAATAGCACTTGGAGAAATGGATTCATATTCAAAAGAATGAAAGAGAACACCATCTCACACCTTATACAAAAATTAACTCAAGATCAATTAAAGATCTAAATATAAGAGCCAAGACCATAAAGACCTTGGAAGATAATGTAGGGAAGAATCTACAGGATCTTGTATTAGGAAATATTTTCATGAACTTCACACCCAAAGCATGAAATAAAAAGTAAATAAATGGGACCCTTCAAAATTAAAAACTTTTGCACCTAAAAGGAGTTTGTCAAAAAACTAAAAAGGCAGCCTACCCAATGGGAAAAATATTTGGCAACCATCTATCTGATAGGAGCCTAATATCCAGCATATATAAAGAAATCCTACACCTCAAAAAAAAAAAAAAACCCATTTAAAAAATGGTCAAGTGATCTGAATAGACAATTATCCCAAGAAGAATTACAAATGGTTAAAAGCACATGAAAAGATGTTCAATATCACTAGCTATTAGGAAAATGCAAATCAAAATTACAATGAGATATCTTACACCCATTAGACTGGTGGATATCAAAAAAAAAAAAAAAAACAGTGGACTACAAGTGTTGAAGAGGATCTGGAAGAAAAGGAAGACTCATCCACTGCTGGTGGGAATGTAGAATGGTCAAACCATTGTAGTGGACAATTTTGTGGTTCTTCAAAAACTAACTATAGATCTGCCATATGATCCAGCAATTCCCCTGCAGGGTTTATACCCAGAAGAATTTATGTCAAGGCATGAACAGATATATGCACACCAATGTTCATAGTGGCATTATTCATATTTGCCAAAAGTTGGAATCAACCTAAATGCCCATCAACAGATGAATGGATAAACAAAATGTGGTATACACCTACAATGGAATATCACTCACCTGTAAGAAGGAATACAGTAATAACACATGGATGAACCTTGAGGACCTTATTTTGAGTGAAGTAAGCCAGGCTTTGAAGGAAAAATATTGCATGACCTTACTGATATGAATTAAGCAAATTGAGCAGACACACAGAGCTAGAGTCTGGAAGATAGGTTTACAGGAAATAGAAAGGGAGAAGAAAGCTGTGAGCCATCATCCATATGGGTAAAATTTATGATAAGGTGGAAGTGTGTATTTGTGCAGTGAAGGGATATGACAGGCTTATTGTGATAATATTAGGGCTGGGTAGTGCAGGTTGAGGAGGGTGTGTTGGATGGTCCATGGAACTGTGGGGAGGGTTTGGGGAGGTAGCAGGTGAACACTGGGTCTTGGTGAGTACGTAGTTAAAACTACAATGTTGGGAAAACACTTTTGGCAATATGACAAGGAAGGGTTACTGGTTTAAGATATTTGATGGGGGGCATTCAGGTAAAGGTGCATCTAGAGCAGACTTTTAGGGAGTGTGCAAGGGAACATTTTGTCATAGTGTGATGTATCAGGGGGTGGAAACCCACATAATGAGCAGGAAGGTGTTGGACTCCCATTCTGGGGAGGCCCAATATGTTCTCAAACAAGCAGCAGCAGTCTCTTGAGAGAGTGAGCAGTGCCTAATAGGGGAGGACAGAAGAGTGTGTCAAGCCTTCAATGTTTTTATATGTAACTATGAATCTTGTCCTTTAAGGAGTGAAGCCTGGTGGTCACCATGGGTGCCAAAGGAAGGGGGAGGGAGGAATAGAATAGATGGAAAAGGGAGTATTTCAAGGGCAATGGAAGTGTTCTGCATGATCTTGCAATGATGGATACAGGCCATATTAAATTTCATCAAAAATTTATAAAAGTGTATGGTACAGGGGCCAGATGTGGCTCAACTGGTTGGGCGTCCGTCTCCCATATGGAGGGACCTGGGTTCGATCCCCGGGACCTCCCAGTAAAAAAAAAAAAAAAAAAAAGTGTATGGTACAAAATGTAAACCATAATGTAAACCAATGACCATGGTTAGTAGCTATGTTTCAAAATTTGTACATCAGTTGTAAGAAATGTATCATACACATATAAAAGGGTTATTAATATGGGAAGGGAGAAAAGGGGAAGGATGTTGGGTAAATGGGAATCCCCTCTATTCTCTATGTGACTTGACTTTGACCTAAAAATTCTTTGAAGACAAAATGAAAAAAGGTAAAGCACTGGGAGAATAAATGGAAGAAAAAGACACTGTACATACAGGACAAGAGATCTAACAGTGATGAAAGACAAAATGGCAAAAAAAAAATTTTTTAAATATTTTTCATTATTTTAAAATAGCACAATTTTAAATTAAATTTTATTTTTGTTTTTAAAATATTTTCTATATTTTATTTCTTATATTTAATACAATAATTATTTCATTTTTTATTATTTGTATTTGAGTATTATATTGGCTTCATTTTTGAAGAAGGTTTGGAACACAGAACGGTTACAACTGGCAGGGGAGTACCATTGGTGTGGGGTGTCAGTGATGGGGGATACATGGGAGGAAGTTCACCTGGGCATATATATAGGGCATGTAAATGCATTCAAATGTTGTAGGGTGACTAAGAGTTACCTACTTGGAGCCTTCTTGTTGCTCAAATGACACCTCTCTCTAAGCCAGAGTCAGTATATATACCAATAAATTCCCACCAGTGTGGGACATGACTCCCAGGAATGAACCTATCCATGCTGCTACCAAATACCAAGTAGAAATGTAACAGGAAAAAAAAAGACCTTGACCAAAAGGGGGAAAGGTAAAGATTAATAAGTTTACATGGTTAAGAGACTTCAAAGTGAGTCATGTGGTCTTTCCAGAGGTAATGCTTATGCAAATCTCAGCAGGATCTTATTGACAAAGTACATACTACCCCCAATAGTCGGGCTCCTTAGGTCTCTAGAAACATCTGGACACTATAGTTAGGACAGTTAGCTCAGTAATTTGATTCCTTGCCAGTGGGCCCAACTTTGGAATTTATGCTCCTCAGTATGACAGAGTTGGACTCAGTTGTGATTTCCCTACACATGGCTCTTCTGTTCTTCTATTTGAACTTATAATTAGTGCTAAAGTTGGTAGATGAACATCCAAGAGACTTAAATCTTTGGGCTGTCCCTGTGCCAGCTGGGCCCTGAATCTCAACAGAGTTGCAACACCTACTCTCCCGTTCATTGGACTCACCTAGGACATCTAACAAGGAGGAAATTGTGGATAACCAACATACCAAGGAACTGAAAATGTCTACAACAGCAAGCAAGAGAGTCTCATTCATCAGCCATATGGTATCAAAACCCTCCCTCAATTAAAGGTGAAATGGGCATTGCCATCCCAGAATCCTCAGGATTGGGGAATGATCTATGGACTAAAGTAGACTTACTGGTATTCTACTATAGACTTATTATGATTCTAGCAATGGAAGAAATATCATTAATGTGGAGGCAGTGGCCACTGGAGATTCTGAGGGTAGAGAGAGGGAAAAACATGTGTAATATGGGGGCATTTTCAGGACTTGGGAATCATCCTGAATGACATTACAGTGGCGGGTACAGCCATTATATATCTTGCCCTAACCTACAGAATTGAGTGGGAGAAAGTGTAAGCTAAATGTAAACTATAATCCATGCTTGGTGGCAATGCTCCAAAATGTGTTTATCAATTGCAATGGATGTAACATGGTAATGAAAGATGTTGCTAATGTGGGAAAATGTGGGAGGCATGGGGAGCATGGCATATGGGAATCCCCTATATATTCTCAGTAATATTTATTTAATCTAAGTATATTTTTAAAAAGAAAAAAAAAAGAAAAGAAAAAAGAAAATCAATTGAAAGTATATGTGTGGGTTTATTACAGTACTCTCTATCCTGTTGCATTGATTTGTTTGTCTATCCTTCCTCCATTACCACACTGTCTTGATAATTGTAGCTTTGTAATAAATCTTGAAATCTGAAAAAAAAGAGCAGAGGAAGAAATTCTATCATGTCTGGTCTCCCAGGGATGTTGGCAGCTCTGCATGCCCCACTTCTCATTGGAGAAGAGGGACTTGTGCTGTTTGAGTATTCAGTATTTATACAATACAACATGTTGGAGATCTGCCAATGAGAGTTCTTACCCTGATAAGCAACAGGGGCTACATGATTCCAGTTTCTGGGTTTAAGGACAGTGGGGGTGATCATGGCTTTCCATTAAACCCAACATATATGCCAGGTTGTGGAATGGAAACATGGTAAGGCAAGTGCAAACAATAGAATTGGAAGTAGGCAAGGCCTGGGAGATAGCATCTAGGTGTGACACTGACTTCTCCAGCATATTACATTCTCCAGTGTGTCCCCTGTAGGCACCAGTTATTATATATTGGTCTATATTTTCATGTTTTGAATTAGTTTGTTGTCCATAGTAACATTAAATTCAGGTGGGCTCAAAAGAAACAATCCTCAGAATCAAATCACACCATTTCATTACAGTAGTCATTAGAAACTTCTCCCATGGATGGCCTAACAACATTTAGGCTTTCAATACAAAGGAAGCATTTCTTCCCCAAGGTTTGGGCAATCTATGGGGAGATCTTGGGCTTCAAAAGGCATTTCTCAAGAGAGGAGGGCAAAATGGCATTGGTTTAGGAGGGCACTCACTGAGAGCTCCCAGAGCATGGCGGATTGTGGACGGGGTCCCACACAGAGGTCTGTGCTGTGGGTGTGTGGAGTGAGAAGCTTGGCACATCTATCTGTGCAGATTGACGGTGTGGACTGAACGGTGGAGATTCATGAGTTTTAAGCCTACCTGTGGTGGTTAACTCAGATGGCTGAGCACCACACTTAGGGGGAAAAAAAAGCCAGCTGCCAGGCCCAGGAGTCACGGCTCCAACCAGCCCGGTGAGAGGGGGTGTTCTCTAAGAGTGGGGGGCTCTGGCAAAGGGGTGAGAGAGCTTTATTTTCTGGGGATTTGGCTGCCTGGAGCCCCTTGCGGCTTGGGCAAAAAAAACAAAACAAAACAAAAAAACTGGAATGAATCAGAAACTGGTGGAGGGGAGGAGTGAATCTGTTCAGGGAGTTGATCTGCCTAGCTGCCTAGGGATAAGCCCTGGGCCCCCCAGAGCTGGGGAGAGGAGGCACTCTCCGAGAGAGGGAGGGTTCTGGTAGAGGACAGGGAGGGGATGTTTTAGCCATTGATTTGGCTGCCTGAACACCCTCATAGCTATGGGGAGCAGATAAGCCAGCTTGAAGCAGCACCAGGCTGAGGGAAGAGGCAAATCTGCTGAGGAAACCTGATTTACCCAGCAGCCCAGTGACACTGGGCCTTGGATCCA
>JAKSZT010050948.1:5146670-5159824 GCA_026826555.1 Tolypeutes matacus
TAAGAAAAAGTGTCAAAGAGAAAACTTAACACACATGCAGAACCACCAGCTAAATAAAACTCTAGAACAGAGAGAGAAGTTAATCAACTAAATAAACCCATCAAGATAAAATGATGACTAGAGGGCAACAAAAAATTACAAACCACGCTGAGAAACAGGAAAAAATGGACCAGTCCAATGAACAAACTAAAAACCAGAAAGTGATGCAGAACATCAAACAACTAATCAAAGCTATCCAAATAAATAACATGGATCAACTTAAAGAAGTGAAGGAAGAGATTAAGGATATAAAGAATATCCTGGGAGAACATACTGAAGAAATTGTAAACTTACCCCAAAAGATAATGGATATGATGGTGATCAATGGAACAATCTAAGAAATGAAAAAGACACTGGATAACAGCAGATTTGAAGAGACAGAGGAAAGAATTAGTGATGTGGAAGACAATACATCTGAAATCAAACAGATAGTAAAACAGATAGACAAAAAGATAGAAAAAATCCAGCAGGGATTCAGGGAAGTAACCAACAACCCAAAACACTCAAACATACACATTATGGGCATCCCAGAAGGAGAAGAGAAGGGAAAGGGATCAGAAGGAATGTTGAAGCAAATAATGGCTGAAAACTTTCCAACCCTATTGAGAGAGGTGGATATGCAGATCCAGGAAGCACAGTGCACCCCAAATAGTATATATCACAACAGGCCAACTCCAAGATATATACTTGTCAAAATGTCCAATGCTCAAGACAAAGAGAAAATACTCAAGGCAGCAAGAGACAAGGGAACCATCACATGCAAGTGAAGCACATTAAGATTAAATGCTGATTTCCCATCTGAAACCATTGAGGCAAGAAGACAGTGGTATGACATACTCAAAATACTAAAAGAAAAAAAACTTCCAACCATGAATTCTCTATCCAGCAAACCTGGCATTCAAATATGATGGAGAGTTCAAAATATTCCCAGATAAACAGAAATTAAGAGTTTGTCAATGAGAAACCTGCACTTCAAGAAATTCTAAAGTAAGTTCTACAAGTTGAAAGGAATAAACAAGGGAGAGAGAGTTGGAGGAGAGTTTAAAAACAACTAAAAGGCCAAAAACAGAAACAAAACAACATATGACATACATTAACCCTAAGAAAAAAATGGCTGAAGTAAGAAATTTGTAATGAGTAATAACACTGAATGATAATGGATTAAATTCACCACTCAAGAGACACAGATTGGCAGAATGGATAAGGATATATGATCCATCTATAGGTTGTCTACAAGAAACCCACCTTTGACCCAGAGATTCAAGGAGGCTGAAAGTGAATGGCTGGAAAATGATTTTACAAGCTAACAATGGCCAAAAAATGGTAGGAGTAGCTAATCCAATATCAGACAATATAGACATTAAATGCAAAACTATTGTTAGAGACAAAGATAGACACTATATATTAGTAAAAGGGGTAATCTCTCAAGAAAAGAATACAATCATAAACATTTAAGCACCTAATCGGAGTGCCTCAAAATACATGAAGCAAACTCGGGAAAAATTAAGTGGAGAAATAAATGCCTCTACAATTATAGCAGGGGACTTTAATACATCATATCATCATTAGACAGAATATCTAGACAGAGAATCAATAAAGAAACAAAGGCTCTCAACAATACATTAGAAGACCTGGACTTTATAGACATATACAGAACACTACACCCAATTACGGCAGGATTTACATTCTTCTCGAGTGCACATAGATCATTCTCCAAGATAGACCACATGCTAAGCCACAGAACAACTCTCAATGAATTCAGAAAGTTTGAGATTATACAAAGTAATTTCTATGACCACAATGGAATGAAATTGGAAATCACTAAGGGCCAGAGAAATAGGTTAGGCACAAGGATATGAAAGTTAAACAACACACTCTTAGGCAAAGAGTGGGTCAAGGAGGAAATCTCAAAAGAAATCAGTCACTACCTTGAAACTAATGGAAACAACAACACAACATATCAAAATCTATGGGATGCAGCACAAGCAGTGCTGAGAGGGAAGTTCATAGCCATAAATAAAAGGAAGAAAGAGCTAAAATTGAAGACCTAACTGCACACTTGGAGGAATTGGAAAAGCAACAATAAACTAAACCAAAAGGAAGTAGAAAGAAAGAAATAACAAAGATTAGAGCAGAACTAAATGAAATAGAGAATAAGAAAGCATTAGAAACAATAAACAAAACCAAAAGCTGGTTCTTTGAGAATACCAATAAAATTGACAAACCATTAGCCATACTAACAAAGAAAAAGAAAGTACAGATGCAAATATGGAAAATAAGAAATGAGAAAGGGGATATCACTACTGACCCCACAGAAATAAAGAGTATCATAAGAGGATAATTTGAAAAATTATATGCCAACAAGAATGATACTTTAGAGGAAATGGACAAGTTTCTAGAAACTCACAAACCGCCTACATTTATGAAAGAAGAAATTCATGAACTCAACAGTCCAATTACAAGTAAAGAGATAGACTCAGTCATCAAAAACCTCCCAACTAAGAAGAGCCCAGGACCAGATGGCTTCACAGCTGAATTCTTCCAAACATCCAGGAAAGAGCTAACACCAATTCTGATTAAGCTCTTCCAAAAAATAGAAGTAGAAGGAATATTACCTAATTCATTCTACGATGCCAACATTACCCTAATATCAAAACCAAACAAAGATACCACAAGAAAGGAAAATTACAGACCAATTTCTTGAATGAACCTAGATGCTAAAATGCTCAACAAAATACTTGCTAATCACATTCAACAACATATCGAAAGGATTATACACTGTGACCAAGTTGTTTTCATCTCGGGAATGCAAGATGGTTCACTATAAGAAAATCAAACAATGTAATACACCACATAAACAGATTGAAAGAAAAAAATCATATGATCATCTCTATAGATGCAGGAAAAACATTCAACTAAATACAGCAGTCTTTCCTGATAAAAACACTAGAAAAGATGGGAATAGAAGGAAAGTTTCTCAATATGATAAAGGGTATATATGAAAAACCCAAAGCTAACATCACATTCAATGGTGAAATCCTAAAAGCATTCCCTCTGAGATTGGGAACAAGACAAGGATGCCCACTATCACCACTCATATTTAACATTGTATTAGAAATACTTGTGTGAGCACTGAGGCAAGAAAAGGACATAAAAGGCATCCAGTTTGGAAAAAAAGAAGTAAAAATTACATTGTTTGCAGATGACATGATCCTATACATAGAAAACCCTGAGAAATCTACAACAAAGCTTCTAGAACTTATAAAGGAGTTCAGTAATGTTGCAGGCTATAAGATCAATGCTCAAAAATCAGTAGCATTTCTGTACACCAATAACGAGCAATCTGAGGAGTAAATCAATAAAAAAATACCATTTGCAATAGTAACTAAAAGAATCAAATACCTAGGAATAAATTTAACTAAAGATGTAATGGACTTATATATAGAAAATCACACAACACTGTTAAAGGAAATCAAAGAAGACTTAAATAAATGGAAAAATATTCCCTCTTCATGGATAGGAAGACTAAATATCATCAAGATGTCTACCCTATGCAAACTAATCTACAGATGTAATGCAATCCCAATAAAAATCAACACTGTATTTTTAAGGAACTGGAAAAACTAACCACAAAATATATTTGGAGAGTTAAGAGGCCCCAAATTGCCAAAGACAATTGAAAAAGGAAAATGAAGTTGTAAGTATCACATTACCTGACTTTAAAACATACTACAAATCTATAGTGATCAAAACTGCATGGTACTGGCACAAGGGCACACCTACTGACCAATGGAACTGAATTGAGAGTTCTGTTATAGATCCTCACATATACATTCATCTAATATTTGACAAGACCACGAATCCCACTCAGTTGGGAGAGAATGGCCTCTTTAACAAGTGGTGCTTGGAGAACTGGATATCCATATCCAAAAGAATGAGAGAAGAATACCATCTCACACCTTATACAAAAATCAACACAAGATTATAAGAGCAAAAACCATAAAGACCTTGGAAGATAATGTAGGATTGCATCTATAGGACCTTGTAATAGGAAATGGTTTCATGAACTTCACAGCCAAAGCACGAGCAGCAAGAGAAAAAATAGATAAATGGAATCTCCTCAAAATTAAAAATTTCAGCACCTCAAAGGATGTTATTAAGAAAATAAAAAGGCAGCCTACCCAATGGGAGGAAATATTTGTCAACCATATATCTGATAGGAGCCTAATATCCTGCATATATAAAGAAATACTACACCTCGAAAATAAAAAGACAAACAACCCATTTAAAAAATGGGCAACTGACCTGAAAAGACACTTCTCCAAGGAAGAAATACAAATGGCTAAAAAGCACATGTGAAAATGCTTGACATCGCTAGCTATTAGGGAAATGCAAATTAAAACCACAATGTGATACCATCTTACACCCATCAGAATGGCAGCTATTAAAAAAACAGCAGAATATAAGTGTTGGAGAGGATGTGGAGGAATAGGAACCCTAATCCACTGCTGGTGGGATTGTAGAATGGTCCAGCCATTGTGGAGGACAGTTTGGCAATTCCTCAGAAAACTAACAATAAATCTTCTGTATGATCCAGCGATTACACTACTGGGTATATATCCAGAAGAATTGAAAGCAAAGACATGAACAGATATATGTACACCAATGTTCATAGCGGTATTGTTCACAATTGTCAGAAGTTGGAATCAACCACGTTGCCCATCAACAGATGAATGGATAAGCAAAATGTAGTACATACATACAATGGAATATTACTCAGCTGTTAGAAGGAATAAAATGCTAACACATGGAATAACGTGGATGAATCTTGAAGACCTTTTGTTGAGTGAAATAAGCTGGCATTTGAGGATGAACAGTTTATGACCTCACTGATTTGAATTGAGGAAATTAACTGTCTCTGAGAACCACTGTCTGAAAGATAGGTTAACAAGGGAGAGAGAGAGAATGGTAGTTGTGAGTCATTACCCATATGGACATAATCTATGGTAAAGTGATAGAATATAGCTACATATTAAATTATAGAAAAGGTGGTTAATGATATTACTGGGTTTGGTGGAGCAAGGTTAACAAGTGGGAAGATTAGAAAGGGCAGGTTAGAATACCCAGGGCATGCAAGTATGAATCTTGTCATCCCATGAGCCAAGACAGGGGAGTGTCATATGTTCCAGGGGGCTGGGGAGGAAAGAACAGAAAAGATCAAATGGGGCATTTACTGGTCATGGGAAACGTTCTTCATTACCTTACAGTAATGGACACAGAACATGGTAAATATCATCAAAAAGTAATAAACTGTACTGTCTAGAATGTAAACTATAGTGTAAACCATTGACAATGTTTAGTAGCCATGTTTCACTATCTGTATGACAGTTATAACAATGCCACCATCCACAAAGAAAAAAAAAAACACAAAAAAAAGTTGTAATATGTGGTGAGGAAGGGGGAGAGAGGTTGGGTATATGGGAATCTCTAGGATTCCATGTGTGACTTTGTTGTGACCTAAAACTTCTTTGAAAACTAAATGAAAATAAAATGCAGTGATAAAAGGAGGAAAGAGGAAAATAAAAAAAAATAATAATAATAAATTAAAAGAAAAAGAAAAAAAATTTTCTTTTGTTTTTTCCCATTTTCTTTTTTTGAATATCCCAATTTCTTAATTATATTTTATTTTTAGTTCTTTTTTTTCTGAGTTTCCTTGTATTTTGTCTCTTGCATTTAAGCTTATTATTATTATTTCATTTTCTTATTAATTGTATTTGGTTATTATATGGGCTTCATCTTCAAGGAAGGTTTGGGTGACAGAAGGGTTACAATGGGGCTTACAGAGGATCATTGGTTGGGGATGTCTGGGATGGTGGATTCATGGGAGTAAGTTCATCTTAATATACATAAAAGATATGTAAAATTGTTCAAATGATCAAGGGATGGGGCATGTTCACGGTGGGTAGACAATCATTCAGTAAATGAGAGAATACTGAATTCCCAGTTTGGAGAGCTCTACCACATTCTCCAAGGGAGCAGCAACAGCCCCTGAGTACAGGGGCAGTGTCTGGCAAAAGAGGATGGCCCACTGTTGGGTTCCTGTTATTGATGACTAGCCTTATGAGTCTATGCTCTTGGAATTGAAACTTGGCCTACTGTTATGGGGTGCCCAAGAGTTGCCACCTGAGAGACCTCCTTGTTGCTCAAATGTGGCCTCTCTCTAAGCCAAACTCAGCATATTAATGCATTACCTTCCCCCCAATGTGGGACATGACTCCTGGGTATGAGCCTCCCTGGCAACGAGGGACTAATACCAAGTGCCAATTGGAAACACAACTGGTTAAAAAACTTAAATAAAAGGGGGAAAGGTAAAGACAAATGAGTTCATGTGGCTAAGAGACTTCAAAGAGAGTCGGGAGGTCATCCCAGAGGTAACACTTATGCACACCTCAAAAGGATCTCATAGAACACCAAAGTGGATATCACCCCACACAGATGGACTCCTGAGAGCTCTGGAGACACCCAGGTCCTGTATAAGGGGGGATAGCCCCAGAGATTGACACCTTATCAGTGGGCTCTACTTAGGAATCTGTGTTCCTGAGAGTGACAGAGTTGCACTCAAATAAGTCCTACCTGCACATGGCCCATCAGTCCCTTCTATTCAAACCTATATATGAGGCTGGACTTTGTAGGTGTACTTCCAGAGACTGGAACCTCTGGCCTGCCTATGTGCCAGCCTTGCCTGGAATCTTGGTGGAGCTGTAACTCCTACTCTACAGTTCAATGGACTCACCCAAGTCACCAGGTGAGGAGACAACAATGATGGACAATGGCCATCCCAGTGAATGGAGAGAGCCTGCAGCCGCAGGCAGTCTAATCCTATCCACCATATCCATGGGATATAAGCCCATTCTCACTTGGAGATGGAGTGGACATCACCATTCCAGTCCCCTCAGGATTGTGGGAAGAGCTATGGACTAGAGTGGATTTAATGGTATTTTGTTGTAGACATATTGGGATTCAAGCAATGGAAGTAATTATAACAGGGTGGTAGAGCCAGTGGCCACTAGATGCTTTTGGGGTGGGGAGGGGAAGGGCAATTCTAATCCAGGGGCTTTTACAGGACTGGAGGATTGTTCTGAGTGACATTGTTGCAACAGATATAGGCCACTTTTCATCTGCATTTACCATGCAGAACTGTGTGGGAGAGAGTGTGGTCTATGATGTGGACTGTGGTCTATGCTTAGTGGCAAAGCCCCAGGATGTGTATATCCATTGCAGGTGATGTGCCACACTAATGAAAGATGTTTATGTGAGATGTTATGGGAGTTATGAGAGGTGGAGATCATGGGAATCCCTGTAATTTTTGTGTAACATTTATGTAATGTAAGCATCTTTTAAAATATATATGAAAAAAAACACATTCATGTAAGCAAATGCACATATATATATGTATATCTATATATCATTTTACAAATATTGCTTTGTATTGTGAAAATTTTGATTTTCACCCACAATAAAAAAAAATAGGCATCTCTCATGGCCAGGTGATGGAGTTCAATTAAAGGCCATGACAACTGACAGAAAGCAGGCCACCTTGATATGTAGGAGACAGGTGTCTCTAATCTCAAGATACTTAGAGAAGATCTGGTAGGAGCCTGGTGTAGAAAGATTCTGTGCTTCAAAGAGAGTGTCTGGTATATGTCAGACAATGATTGAAAGGTCTGCTATATGCACGAATGTAAAGAGAACAGAACCATTAACCCTAAAAACTTGCTGACTTTAGTAAAGTGTAAACCATTACATATCTATTACCCTTGCACATGTGCACCCATATTTACTTTGTCCTAAAGTTATGCAGTGGCACTCTCCTCCTTTTGGATGGAGGGTACCCTGACACTAGCTATCTCTTATTTCTGTCTCATCTTTTCTCATCCACTGCTCCATTTTCACAGACCTAGTTCCAGAACATCAACAGACAGTGGACTCTAGCTTTCTTGTGTACAGGCTGGTTTCCTTGAGACAGTAGGTAACATATCCAGTAGGCCAGTGTGGTCCACATTATTGACAGTTTGGCTAGAATGATGTGGATGATGGCTAAATGCTGATAGAGCTGACAGATTTGCTTAGATTGGTGTTTCCAGCTTAAGCCTGTATCATTGGGCTCATTGGATTAAGTGATTGTCCATCACTGTGAGATAATCAGAGGAGAAAAAGAGACAATATCATTTAATACTTCCCCCCTTACCTCCTGGAGGTCAAATTGTTTTTGCCCAATAACTTGAGATGAGGGCTGCCAAGATATGGCCATCCAGGCTCTCTGTGAGAGCTTTAAAGCATCGATTTCTTCAGGGATGCATTACTTATTTTATTTAACCTAGACCTTCCAGCCATTATCATCCAATCTGGGGAGGGAAGTCATATCCTGAACAAATTTTATAGAGCCAATATTTTTGCCCACCTGTACTGATAGGTCAAGATTTCCAGTTACAACCAGAGGACCCAAGTGCTTGACATTCTGTTGCAACTACCTATGTTCCCATGGAGTCACACAGAAGCGAGTCACTTGCATCAACTCCAAGTTAGAATTGGGGGGGGTCCTTGCAGAATCACCACTGCTGCCCAGATCACAAATCTCCCATACAGGATTTGTTCTCAGCTTAGTACACTGAGAATTGGATTCCTTTCATAAACATAACCTAATCAGGGTACTGCCTGGATCTCCACTTCACAGATCTCAGTATTTCCAACATATGTTGCATTGTCATGTTTCTCTTCCACTGGAATACAGTGTGCAATGTCCAATTATATAGGAGTTCCACCTAATAAGTTGTTCTTCCTGGTAGACTTTGTATAGTTGTTACTTGAATCATCTATTCCAATGTTCTATCACCCTATCTGTTTGAAGATCATAAGGAGAATGAAAGGCCAATATCATGCCTATTGCTGGGCAAAATGAGCTGTTAATGAAGTACATTGATCTGATTGGAGTCTTGTTGTATATCAGATCACATAGCCTAAGTGTTTCTCCAAGGCCACAACAGTGGTTCCAGCAAAGAAATGGTGCATGTGAATTGTCCCATAACTCAAGTATCTATGTAAAGTGATGAAACACCATTGGAACCCATGACTGATGATAAGCATAACAATGTGGTTAAGTTGCCACTCTTGTGCAGGGCCTAAGTCCCAGCAGATATGGCCAACCACACTGTGCTCTACAGCCTGAGCTTATTGTCATAAGTCACATTATTGTACTATGTCTTTGATCTCTGCCTCTTCTAGAGTGAGTCCTCATGTTTTGATCATCCTTGAATCTGAGTAGGACTTCGGTGTCCTACTCTGTGCTGGATTCAGCAGACAATCATTGTAATTTTTTGGTTGGCATGGATATTCCATTTATGTTCTGCTTCAAATGGCCTTTTGCAATGGGTGTCAAGAGTGGTAACAAATTGATCTTCCCAGCTTACAATCTATTGCCAAAATCCCTGTGCCCATAAGGAGGAGATTCTTATAATCCAATCATCGATTTGCCAGTCAATGGACAATATGAACAGTCATCTTGCAAGAGTTCATGGATCTATAAATATATAGGAGAAAGCTGTTGGAGTACCCTGCACAGCCATCCCCATCACAATAGTTCAACCCATTGAACAAAGCACACTTATCCAGTCTCTGTCAAAAGATGCCTATTCTGCTCTACCTGTCGTTCCAAGATGGCGGACACTCTGAACCGACCCCGCGCCGGTTGGCTCTGAGGCGGCGGTGAAAAGAAACGGTATGCAAGGCCCCGCCGTCCGGTCAGGAGAGTACTGCACCCCCAGGAGGAGAAGGCGGTTTGATTGTTGGCTGTCCTCTCACTTGCCACAAGAGCGGCGCCTTCCCTGCGCGGGTTGCCCCCGGCCCTGCGCCTCCGCCTCCAGCAGCCGCAGCCATGAAGAGGATCGACAGCATGCTGGAGAGCTTCCCTGTCACCAAGGCATTCCGCGAGAACTCGGACAAGATTAACTGCTTCAACTTCAGCTCCAAGGGCGAGACGGTCATTTCGAGAATCGACGACCACTCCATCATGCTCTATGACTGCCAAGAGGTCAAACAAAAGAGAACCCTGTAGAGTAAGAAATATGGCGTGGACCTCATCAGAGACACACATGCAGCAAACACAGCTCTAACAAAATAGAAGATACTATTCGTTACCTGTCCATGCATGACAACAAATACATCAGATATTTTCCTGGACATAGCAAAAGGGTGATGGCCTTGTCCATGTCACCTGTGGATGACACTTGCATTTCTGGGTCTCTTGATAAGACCTTTCAACTCCAGGATCTCTGGTCTCCTAACTGCCAGGGCCTCATGCATCTACAGGGCAAGCCAGTTTGTTCTTTTGATCCAGAAGGGTAAATTTTTGCTGCAGGTGTCAATTCTGAAATGGTGACCTTTGTTCTTTTGATAAGAGGCCATTTGCAACCTTTAAGATGTAGTATGATCAGACTAGTGAGTGGACAGGACTGAAGTTCAGCAATGATGGCAAGCTCATCTTCATCTCTACCAATGGCAGCTTCATCTGTCTCATCGATGCATTCAAGGGAGTGGTGATGATGCATACATTTGGGAGTTATGCCAACAGCAAAGCGGTCACACTGGAGGCCTCATTTATTCCAGACTCCCAGTTCATCATGAGTGGTTCAGAGGATGGCAAGATACATGTTTGGAATGGAGAGAGTGGTATAAAAGTAGCAGTGTTGGATTGCAAACACACAGGACCCATCACCTGTTTGCAGTTCCACACCAAGTTCATGGCCTTTGCCAGTGCATGTTCCAACATGGCCTTCTGGCTGCCCACCATTGATGACTGACCCCAGGCCTGCTCAGCTGTGTCTGTACACCAAGGACAGCCAGCAGGGAAAGCGCAGAGGCACTGAGATAATAGTGGGATTGAATCATTGGACTGAGCTAAAGAGCATCCTTTCACGTGGCCTTCCCAAGGATATTGCTATGCATCTGCCCAAAAAAATCCTTTGCCGTGCTTCTTCAAAAGGACTCTGGTGTGGCACACTAAATTGGGACTCATTTTCTGCTGTCATTGCACTGAGCTCCTTCAGAGTGAGCAGGGTCCTGATTAGAGTATAGTGCGGCCTTCAAAATGCCTTCGATTCTGAATGTATGTGCTGCAGGGAAGCCCGTGAAGTTGTTAATTCGGCACATTCCTTCTCCCACCCCTATAAATGCATGGGAAGGCATAATTCTGGTTTTGAGATGCTAGGGCAGCTCAGTTCCCCTTGCCCTTACCCTGCATGTCTGGTTACTGGGTCTCCCTGTGTCACTGGGGCATTATTTCACAAGCATCATGTTTCTTAGGTGCCAAACATTTATGGAAATAGATCTTCATATATATATCTTGGGGTCAGAGAAAGGAACAGATACAGAAGTACCTTGCTTGAAAGGAAGTTGTGCAGTTACTCATGTGGGCAGTTTGATTGTTGGCTGTCCTCTCACTTGCCACAAGAGCGGTGCCCTCCCCGCGCGGGAGTGGGTGGTCTGGGTAAGCCTCATGTCCCTGGGTGTTGGGTGGAAAAAGGCCCAAAAACCTGAAAGGGGTAGCAGGTGAGTATTAAATATTAAATATTAATATTAATTATAATTTTAAAATATTTTCAATCATGGAATATTAATTTTTCAAAAGTTGGAATGTCAGGGAGGGAAAAAGGAAGGAAAAATCTTCCAGGGCAAAGATCATTATGTGAAAATTTAATTGCAATGACAAATGAATATCTCTTTCCTAATGTCAATGACACTTGAATAAACCTGAGAAGCATTTGAAATAAACACATGTGACTAAAATTTCCCCAGTATCCTCAGCTACATTTTAGAAATCATAACTTATGTAAGGAAACCTAAAGAAATCATAACTCACTTAAGGTTTCCTAAAGTATAGTGAGCATAAACTCACTATATCATGAGATCTCTATCTTTATGCACAGGTCCTTAGAACTCACCTGGATTCTGGTATGGAGGAAATCCTATTCCTTCTCTTCACACTTCTTCTTGTTCCAACTGGAAAGAACATTTAATTTGCAGGCTTGATATCCTGTTTATATGAAAAACAGTTACCTAGGTTTTGCTTTGTGATAGTAACAGCATGATCATGATGTTCATGACAGGTTACCAAAGCATAAGGTAAGCTTTGAAGGTCAGCAATGCAACAATACCTTGAACTCAGATCATTGAAAATATTTCATCCAAAATTTTAACTCTTGATCTTTTTCCCATTTCAATGAGGATGACTTTTTGTTGCTACTAATGCATTAGTACAAAGAGAGATGGCAGAATCACCTAAATGGGGGGAAATCTATGTTTCCAAAGTGATTGAATATTATGTTTACCAATAATCCAACTAACATAAATACCAGAAGAATTATCTAAATTGTATATGGAAAAGGATATATGCAATATTTTTACTACTATGTTCTGAAGCCTTAGCATAGCCCTCAGATCAGAATACTTATTTCACTGAAGTGAATTACTTATCCATTCAAAAAGTATGGATTGAATTCTCAGAAGACAGACATTAAGTTGTAGGCATAAGATTAAATTCTATTTGGGGTGAACTAGATGTACATAAAAAAAAAGGAAATATTCATTTAGGTAGTTTTATATTTCACAACAATATAAATGTATTAAAATTATAAAATATAAGAAAATAAAGATTATAAAATATGGAGAAACTGATATTTGAATAAATAAATGGAAGATTATTTATGATAAACATATTGATAGATAGATTAGAGAGATAGTAGATAGATAAGAGATATATAAAAATGGTAGAAAAATTTTGAGAGTCACTCCTACTGAGACCAGGTTATTGACATTCTCCAACATCACTTCTCTGAACAACTTTTGCTGGGGTTTGTTTAACATGTCCCACTCTTCTTGGGTGACCATTCCTGTGGGAGGAGATGATCCAATCTCAACTTTTCAAGGGGCCTAAAATACCAGTTTTCATTGTATCTATTTTATCTTCATCACATCTGCCTGGGAAGGATTAAAAGAATCCTGTTCATTGTTCTGCTCTCTCCAAATCTTCAAAAATTTTCACAGAGACATAAATTTTATTC
>JAKSZT010050948.1:5176366-5216408 GCA_026826555.1 Tolypeutes matacus
AAAGAGCCAAAAGCTGTCCAAAGGACATGCTTTGGGGGTTACTATATGAGGAGAGAGCCACACAACTCCCAGGAGGTTGTGGGAGAGAGAGGTGAGGAACTTAGAACAACAAATGTGAGTTCCCCAATTCCCTCAATGTCTGGGAAGTGCTCCCCTCTCACACTCTCAATATATTAAGCTGGGGTAAAACCCCAGATTCACCACAGCCTACTGAGAGGGGAACAGATGTCTTCCTCCTTTCCGGCTGTTACAAGGAAAAAAGGAGGTAGATTTGGAGGGCTTCTCTTCAGTGAATTTGGCTAGCAGAGCTAAACAAAGGAAAGCAAAGAATGAAACAAATCTGTAGAAGAGTGTGCAGACGAGTGTCATCTGCTGCCTGGTCTGGAAATTACATCAACATAAAACTGCTTTGGGGTTTCTCTGTACCCTAACTCCTAGGAGAAAATCTGCATATTTGTCAATCGGTAGCACAATTTTGATAACATTTTGTTTTGTTTTGTTTTTTTTTAAAGAATTAGAATAAGTTGAACAATATATCAAAGAAGAGTTGTAAAAAAAACAGGCAAGAGAGAAAAATTAGCCAACAGAATAAATGAACCAAAATATTCAGATGTCTAGACATCAGCAAAAATTTACAAGCCATACTAGAAAACAGGAAGAGATGGCCCAGACAAAGGAACAAACCAAATATCTTGAAGAGAAACAGGATTTAAGACAATTAATCAATGATAAGAATACAAATCAATTGAAAGAATGGAAAGAAACTATGACTAAAGATATAAAGAATATTAAGAAGACAAAGGTGAACACAAAGAACAATTTGAAAACCTTCAAAGAAAAGTAACAGAACTTATGGGAATGAAAGTCATGATAGATGAGATAGGAGAACACATTAGAGGCACCTAAGTGCAGATTTGAATTGCTAAAGAAAAGTATTAGTAATTTCAAAGATAGAACATCTGAACTGGAAAAGAGAGGAGAACAGAAAGAGAAGAGTATGAAATAAATGGAACAGTCCCAGGGACTTGAATGACAATGTGAAACATACAAACATTCTTATTATTTGTTTCCCAGAATGAGAAGAAAATGGAAAAGTTGCAGAAAGAATGTTTGAGGAAATAATGGCTGAAATCTTCTTAATGCTTTTGAAATATATAAACATCAATATCCAAGGACAATGCACCCCAAAGAGAAAAAATTCAAATAGACATACCCTGAGGCACGTACTATTCAGAATGACAAACACCAGAGATAAAGAGGATTCTGAAAGCAACAAGAGAAAGAAAATCATCACTTACAGAGGTACCACAGTAAGAATAAGTCATGGCCTCTCATAAGAAATGATGGAGGTGAGAAGAGAGTTGTATGCTGTATTTTAAGGTGTAGAAAGAGAAAAGTTGTGAGCCTAGAAATCTGTAGCCATCAAAATTATCCTTCAAAAATGACAGTGAATTCAAAGTCTTCACGGATAAACAAAAACTCATAAAAAATTATGTTATAGAATGAAAAGAATTACAAGTGGTACTAAAGGGAGTGCTACAGCTTCAAAGAAAAAATCAAGGGTGAGAGATTTGGAGAAGAAAATAGGAATGAAGAGTATCAGGAAGGACAAATTAAAGGGTAAAAAAGACAAAAGTAAGATATGACAAGAGAAAAGGACAAAATGTGTGAAATAATGCCTTAGAAATAATAACACTGAATACTGATGGCTTAAACTATCCAATCAAAAGACATACACCAATAGAATGGATTAAAAAATATAAGCCATCTATATGTTGTCTACAAGAGACTCACCTCTGACATAAGGACCTAACAAGGTTAAAAGGGAAAGGTTGAAAAAAGATATTCCATGCAAATAGTAACCAAAAACTAGCTGGAGTAGTGATACTAATATTGAACAAACTAGATTTTAAATACATAGTTGTTATAAAAGATGGAGAAGGTCATTATATATTAATTAAAAAGGCAATTCACTGAGAAGCAATTAATATAATAAATATTTATGCACCTCACCTGAGTGCCCCAAGATACATGAGGCCCATGCAGCGCCTATTTATGAAGGGAGAAATAGATGCCTGTACAATAATAATTGGAGACTTTGATACTCCACTCTCAGTATTGAATAGAACATCTGGATAGAAAATAAAGAAACAGAGGGCTTGAAATGATATGACGAATGAACTAGACTGAACTAGACCCAACAGACATCTCTAGAACACTGCACCCAAAAACAGCAGGATATATATTCTTTATAAGCACTCATGGATCCTTCTCCAAGATAGACCATATTTTGGGTAACAAGACAAGTCTTAATAAATGTAAAAAAAAATTGAAATTATACAAAGTACTTTCTGTGATCATAACAGAAAGAAATTGGAAATTGATAATGAATGGAAAAAGGGAAAATTCTTAAATAGATGGAGATTAAACAACACAGTCTTAAACAATCATTGTATAGAAGCAGAAATTGCAAGAGAATTCAGCAAATATCTTGACATGAATGAAAATGAGAATACAACATATCAAAACCTCTGGGACACCACAAAAAAAGAGCTGAGAATGAAATTTATAGCCCTCAATACTTATATTAAATAAGATGATAAAAGGTAGTGGATGTAGCTCAAGTGGATGGGTCCCTACTTCCCATTTACTAGGTCCTGGGTTCCACACCTGGTACCACTTCAAAACAAAAGAAAACAAAACAAATGAAAAAACAACTCTCATTGGGGAACAGATATAGCTCCGTGGTTGAGCACCTGTTTCCAGTGAAAAAGATCCTGTAATTAGTCCCCAGTGCCTACTTTAAAAAAAGAGTAATGAGCTAAAATGGAAAATCTAACTGCACATCTGGAATAAAAAGAAAAAGAAGAGCAAACTAATCCCAAACCAAGCCAAAGGAAGGAAATAGTAAGGATCAGAGCAGAAATGAATGAAATTTAAAAAAGCAAGAGTAGCAACAAAACCAAAAGTAGGTTCTTTGATAAGATCAATAAAATCAACAAGCCATTAGCCAGATGACAAAAAAGACAAAATATTCAAATAAATAAAATCACAATGAGATGGGGACATTACCACTGACACCGCAGAAATAATAGAGATCATAAGAGGATTCTATGACTAACAGTAAGCCATAAACTAGACAATGTAGAGGAGATGGGCAAATTCCTAGAAATACCCTAACCATCTTAAATGACCCTAGAAGAAATAGAAGACCTCAACAACCAGTCATAAGTGAAGAAATTAAAACTGTCGTCAAAAACATCCCAAAGATGAAAAGTCCAGGACCAGATGGCTACACAGGTGAATTCTACCAAACATTCAAAGATGACCTAATACAAATCTTGATCAAGGTCGTCCAAACAATTGAACAGGAGAGAATGCTATGAAATTCACTCTATGAAACTAACATCACCCTAATTCCAATACCAGATAAAGATAATACAAAACAGAAAATTACAGGCCAATATCTCTAGTGAATATAGATGTAAAAATTATCAACAAAATACTTGCAAACTGGTTCCAAAAGCACATTAAAAGAACTATATAGTGCAACCCAGTGGATTTTATTCCCAGTAAGCAAAGGTGGTTCAATATAAGAAAATCAATTAGTGTAAAAAGCCACATTGATAAATTGAATAAGAAAAATCACATGGTCCTCTTGTTTCAGAAAAGGTATTTGATACAATACAGCACACCCATTTTTGATTAAAAAAAAAAAAACACTCCAAATATAGAAATAGAGGGAAACTTTCTCAATATGATAAAGTGCATATATGAAATTGTACTCAATGTACTCAATGTACTCAATGGTGAAAGAATGAGAGCTTTCCCACAGAGATCAGGACCAACACATGGATGCCCACTGTCACCATTATATTCAATATTATGTTAGAAGTTCTAGCTAGAGAAATTAAGCTAGATAAAAGGCACCAATACAGGAAAGGAAGAAGTGAAACTTTCACTATTTGCTGGTGGTATGATCCTATATCTAGAAAGTCTTGAAAAAATCCACAACAAAGCTAATAGAACAAATTCAGCAATGTGCTGGGATGCAAAATTAATGTTCAAAAATCAATTAAATTTCTATACACTACTGGTGTGCAATCTGAGTACAAAATCAGAAAAAAGTTTCCATTTGTAATAACGACTAAAACAATCAAATATTTAGGAATAAACTTAACTAAGCATATATAGGACCAGTATTCAGAAAACTACAAAAAAATTGCTAAAAGAAACAAAAGAAGTCTTTTAATAAATATAAGGACATTCCATGTTCATGGATTGGAAGAAATATCACTAAGTTATCAATTCTACCCCCACTGGTATACAGAATCAGCACAATCTCTATATAAATCCCAACAGACTTATTTGCAGAAATCTAAAATCCAATTACCAAAATGATTTGGAGGGAATACTTCCCTAAATAGCAAAAAATGTTTTAAAAAGAAAGGCTGAAGTTGCAGGATTCTCACTTTCTGACTTTAAAGCATATGAAATAACTATAGTGGTAAAAAAACAGCATGGTAATGCCATAAAGACAGATAGATTGACCAATAAAATCAAACTGAGAACTCAGAAATAGAAACTTACATCTACAGTCAAGTGATTTTTGTCAAAGCTGTTAAACCCACCCAGCAGGACCAGAAGATTCTCTTCAACAACTAGTGCTAGGAGAACTTGATAGCCATATCCAAAGAAAGAAAGACCGCCCCTATCTCTTACCTTAAACAAAAATTAACTCAAAACAGCTCAAGGACTTAAATATAAAAGCAGCAATCATAAAACCTCAAGAAGAAAATGTAGGAAAACATCTTCAAGATATTGTGGTAGGTAGTATTTTCTTAAACCTTATACCAAAAGCACAAGCAACAAAAGAAAAATCAGTGGGACCTCCTCAAAACTAAACACTTTTCACCTCAAAGTACTTTATCAAAAGGGTGAAAAGGCAGCTGACTCAATGGGAGAAAATATTTGGCAATCACATATTGGATAAGGGTTTAAGATCCATGATATATAAAGAGAACATAGAACTCAACAATAAAAGGACAAACTACCAATTAAAAAGAGGGCAAAAGACTTAAAAAGACAATTATCCACAAAAGAAATACAAATGGTGGAGAAACACATGAAAATTTGTTCAATATCACTAGCCATTAGGGAAATGCACATCAAAACTAAGAGATGTCAATTAGACTGACCATTATTAAAATGTCAGAAAACTGTAAAGGTTGGAGAGTATATGGAAAGATAGAAACACTTATTCACTGTTGGTGGGAATGTAGAATGGTAAAGCCACTACGGAGGACTGTTTGGCACTACCTAAGAAGTTGAATATAGACTTGCCATGTGATCCAGCAATACCATTACTAGTTATATACTCAGGAGAACTGAGTGCATCATGAACAGATATCTGCACAATATAGTTCATAATGGTATTATTCATGATTGTCAAAAGTTGGAAAGAAACCAGGTGTCCATCATCTGATGAAAAGATAAACAAATTGTGGTGTATACACATGATGGAATATTATGCAGCTATAAGAAAAATGAACTAATGAAGCATATAACAACATGGATGAACCTGGAAGACATTATATTGAGTAAAGCAAGCCAGATACAAAAGGACAAATAATGTATGATTCCACTATTATGAACTGAATATATTATGTAAACTTGTGGAGTTAATTATTAGAATATAGGTCACCAGATAATAGAATGATGGTAGAGAAAGGCAAGCTGAGGTTTGACTGTCTACCACATACCTCTCCCCCAGACTTCCTTGTCACCAATTTTCCAATCATGTTCCTTCCAAGTCCAGGACCATCCAGCCAAACCATTGGCAACAGCCCAGGAATCAGTGTACAAATGCACCTCTGACCATCTCTTCCTACAAGGAAAATGAACAACTAGGTACACTCCTTGAAGTTCTGCCCACTGGGAGGATTTACCCTCACTGCTACTCTTCAAGGATGTCCCAGAAAAGTGCTGCAGCAGTGCAGCTGTCCACTTTTGGGTGGTACCTGCATATCATGCAGAACCACCTGTAAACCATGCTCAAGTTTTCTCACCCTCAGTCAACATATTGTAAGGGACCAAGAGGTCAAAGCTGTGAGCTGGGAAAGCAAAGGTAACATGGCAGGGGAAGTGACCATGGGCATTTGGGCTACTTCCTCATGTAACTTACTTATGCCTTCAGGACCTGCTCAAGCCCAATCTCATATATACTAATTCCACTTTAGTATGAAGTGCTGCTGTGCATGCCCAACTTTATGGTTTGGTGGGTCAGACAACACCCAACACATGATAGGCAACTCAGGTCTCATGGTAACTTGATGGCTCATGGTTAAGCATTCAGTATCTACTAAGGCCCAGTAGCAAGCCAAAAGCTTCTTCTCAAAAGGGGAGTCGTTATCTGCAGAGGATGGCAAGGCTTTGCTCCAAAATCCTAAGGGTTTACATTGTGATTCCCCTATAGGGGCCTGCTGAAGGCTCCAGACAGAATCTCTATTTGCCACTGAAACTTCCAGCACCATTGGATCTGCTGGATCATATGGTCCAAGTGGTAGTGCAGCTTGCACAGCAGCCTGGACCTGTCACAGGGCTTCCTCTTCTTCTGATCCCCAATCAAAATTAGCAGCTTTTCTGGTCACTTGGTAAATGGGCTGGTGTAGCACACCCAAATGAGGAATGTGTTGTATCCAAAATCTGAAGAGGCCAACTAAGCATTCTGTCTCTTTTTTGGTTATAGGAGGGGCTAGGTGCAAGAACTTATCCTTTACTTTAGAAGGGATATCTTGGCAGAACCTACACCAATGGACACCAAGAAATTTTAATGAGGTGGAAGGATCCCATATTTTTGTTGGATTTATCTCCCATCCTCTCTCAGGCAAATGTCTTACCAACAAATCTAGTCTTTGCTAATTCTTGCTCAGAGGGTCCTTTCAACATGATATCATCAATATAATGGACCAGTGTGATGTCTTGTGGGAGGGAGAGGCGATCAAGTTCCCTGCAGACAATATTATGACATAGGGCTGGAGAGTTGACATATCCCTGAGGCAGGACAGTAAAAGTATACTGCTGGCCTTGACAGCTGAAAGCAAACTGTTTCTGGTGGTCCTTTCTAATGACAACTGAGAAAAAAGCATTTGGAAGATCAATAGCTGCATACCAGTACCAGGGGAGGTATTGACTTGCTCAAGCAATCATTCCACATCTGGGACAACATCTGTGATTGGAGTCACCACTTGGTTAAGTTGACAATAATCTACTGACATCCTCCATGATCTATCTGTTTTCTGCACAGGCCAAATAAGAGAGTTGAATGGGGATGGGGTGGGAATCACCACCCCTGCATCCTTCATGTCCTTGATGGTGGCACTAATCTCTGCAATCCCTCCAGGAATCCAGTATTGCCTTTGATTTACCATTTTCCTAGGCAGGGGCAGTTCTAGATGCTTCTCCTTGGCCTTTCCAACCATATTAGCCCTCACTCCACAAGTCAGTGATCCAATGTGAGGATTCTGCCAGTTACTGAGTATGTCTATTCCAATTATATATTCTGGAATTGAGGAAATTACCACAGAATGGGTCCAGGGACCCACTGGACCCACTGTGAGGTGGACCTGAGCTAAAACTCTATCAGTCACCTTACCTCCATAAGCCCCTAATCTGACTAATGGACCACAGTGATGTTTTAGGTCTCCTGGAATTAATGTGACTTCGAAGTCAGTGTCTAATAATCCCTGAAATGTTTGATCATTTCCTTTTCCCCAAAGCACACTCTGGCAAAAAGCAGTAGGTCTCCCTGGGGAAAAGTGGGAGGAAGATGAACAGTACAAATATTTGGCAGTTTAACAGGATCCTTCCCCAAAGGGACCTGGCCTTCTCCTCATTAAAGAGGCTCTGGGTCTGTAAACTGTCTCAAGTCTGGGAATTAAGGGGCTGTGATTCTCTGTGTCTGTAATTTAAGTTACAATTTTGTTCACTAGACCTAGAACTCTTCTGCTTATACAGATCAAGAAAAAATTTAGTCGACTGCCCATGTATTTCACTTCTAGGTACCCCCTGATCTATTAGCCAATGCCATAACTCCATGAGACTCAGACTATTCTCTGTGCTGCTTTGAATCTGGTTTTCATTGTAGTAGCCATGCCCACCTTGCCTTTGGCGACTAACTGCCGATACTTGACTTTCACTGGACAGAGATCCAATCATCCCCATAATGTTTAAGGATTCCAATTTCATTACAGCCTTCCCTACAGTAATATCTGGACCGCAGAGAAGAGCAACCATGGAGGAGCTCTTCAGAGAAGATGGAGTTAGTCTTACAAATTTATTCCTCACAGTCCTGGTTAAATGCGTGTCCTCTGGACATTCCTGGGGTGGGTGGGCAAGTCTCAAATGTTAAATCCATTCCAGCATTCCAATCTCTCTAAGTCTTTGAATCCCCTCATTTACTGTATACCATGACAAATAAGGCATCTCAACATCAGATATGCTAGGTCATCGTTTGGTCCATGTTTCAGTCAGCTACCCAAACAAACCCTTAGAGCCCTTTCTAACCCCATGAGCTACAGTGTTGAATCCAGAATTTCTGCTTAGTGGGCCCATATCAATAAATTCAACCTGATCCAACTTTATATTCCTTCCACCATTATCCCATACCCTTAGTATCCATTCCCATACATATTCCCCTGGTTTCTTTCTGTATAACTTGGAAAACTCATGCAGTTCTTTCAGAGTAGAGCATACTTCCTCAGGAGTCACACTTTGTATTTCTCCTTTGGGGGCTTGTTGTGATTTTAGTCTAGTAATAGGTCTCAAAGACAAGAGGGGTGGTGGGGGTGGGTAAGGATAAGGATTAAAGATGTCTTGCAGGCAACTGACCTCAGGGCATTCCCTTGCATTTTCTTCTGGTGAGACACCATTAATCCCTTCAGGCAGGGGCTGGAAAGCAGGTTCCTCAGGGCAAACTGGAAGTTGGACAGTGCATGCTGGAGTTTGGCGGTACATGACTTGTGCCAGGGAGGAGGTTCAGTCTCTCTGGGGCAAGCTGTAGGCTGGATGATACAAGCTTGACAAAGTGTGGGCTCCACAGGGAAGGCCATTGCAGATTTATCTGGTGAAATCTCACCAGAATTTAGGGTTCCTATGTCTCCACTAATATTATCATAATCCCATATGTCTCCATCCAAATACTTGGGGTTCCAATCCTTTCCCATCAATGCCTTCACTTTAATTGCAGAAACCCTGCAAGGTTGAGATTTTAATTTCCTCTATAATTTCGCTACTCATACAATGAGATTCTGGGTTTGATTCTCAGATATCTCAAGTCTGTGGCTACAGGAGACAAGATTTTCTTTCAAGGCACACGTAAAAACTTTCATATCATTCATGTGGCATTTAAGTTTCAAATCTAAAGACTAGCTCATCTCTTTCTTTTGTAACTGTATCCAGAGTATCTAGGAGAAGACAGCCAACATCATTATACTTTTTGATTCCACAAAATTCTGTTAAGGTGTTGAAAACCTCTCACCCAGATCTTTTCTTCTTATAAGCATGGAAGGAGGGGAATCCAGTGATGCTATTTTGTGTATCTCTATTGCCAACTCATGCCATGGACTGTTAGCAAACTCTGCATTTTTGGAAATGGAGTTATTAGTATCCTTGAGTCCAATTAGAGAGCCAATTACAAAACTCCCAGAATCATCTCAGACATCCCATGGTTAAGACACTATTCCTCCAGAACCACTCCTGGTATCAAGCTGTATTAGTCAGGGTTCTCTCAGGAAACAAAATCAACAGGAGATATCTGTCAATAATATGAGATTTTATAAGAGTATCTCATGTTACCATGGAGATTCACAAGTCCAGATTCTGCAGGCAGGCTGCAAACCAGGGGCTCTGATGAAAGTCTGATGAAAGGTCATTGATGAGTTTCTGGGAGAAGTTTGCTGTCCAATGACAAGCTGGGAAATTGTCTCTGAATGTTGAAATTGATTCCCCCTTTAAGGCATTCAACTGATTGAATAAAAGTGTCACCCATTGCTGATGCAATCTCCCTGATTGACGCAGATGTAACCAGCTATCCATGCAGTAAACTCACTGGTGATCAAAGTCCATAAATACTCTTGTATTACAATTAGCCCAGTACTTCTTGGACCAAACAACTGGACACAATTATCTGGCTGACTTGACACATTAGCCTAACCATCACACTACCTCTTATTAAATAAAGTAAGAAACTGATTTTAGAACATTGTTTTTGTAGGGAAATTTAAAATTAAATACTTACAATAGAGTACTATGCAAGTTTATGGTTTTCTTACTAAGAATTTTAATTTATATTTGAATGGAATTGAAGGATTTCACTTTTTATTACTTTCCTAATTTTAGTGGATTTTAAAATTCTGAATACAGGTTTGCAACTATCACTAGAAAAACATTGTGAGATATATGTCTATACAGATAGATACAAATAACAATAAATTTCCTTTTATTAAAAGTTAGAGTTGTATTATGTGTGAAGTAAGGGTATTCTTTCTTTCTTTTTTGATATGACTTTACCATACTTTCAGCACAATTTGTTGAATAGACTGTTCTGGCCCACCTGGGAGAACTTGGCAGCCTTGTCAAAAATGACTTGACTATAAATGTCAGGGTCTATTTCTGAGTTCTCAATTTGGTTCCATTGGTTAATATGTTTATTTTTATGCCACGATGATGCTTTTTGTTTTTTGTTTTTACCACTATAGCTAAGTAATATGATTTAATGTAAGGAAACCAGAGTCCTTCATCTTTGTTCTTTTTAAGATATTTATTTTTTGGTATTTTCTCTCTTTTTACATACCAACTGTAGGAAACAGCATAGTATTGGCATTAAGATGAACAGATTGACCAATGCAACCATATCAAGAACTCAGAAATACGCCCTCTCATTTACAGTCAAAAGATTTTTTACAAAGATTAATTTATTTTTATTTATTTCTCCTCCCCCCCCATTGTTTGCCTTCACTGTCTGCTCATCTGCTTAGGAGGCACCAGGAACTGAACCCAGGACCACCTGTGTGGGAGGGAAGCACCCAATTACTTGAGCCACCTCTGTTCCTTGTTTGTTGTGTCTCTCATTGTTTCCTCACTATGTCTCTTGGCTGCATCATCTCACTGTGTCATCTTGTTGCATCAGTTTTCTGCTTCATCTCATCACATCAGTTCAGTGTCTTTGTCATCTTCTTTAGGAGGCACCAGGAACCAAACCTGGGGCCTCCCATGTGGTAGGCAGGAGCTCAGTTGCTTAAGCCATATCTACTTCCTTAAAGTGATTTTTTCCCCTTCAAGTGATTTTTGACAAGGTGGTCAATAACTCCCAGCTGGGCCACAACAGTCTATTCAACAAATTGTGCTGAGAGAACTTGATATCCATGTCCAAAAGAAGGCAACATGACCCCTATCTCACACCTTATACAAAATTAACTCAAAATAGAGAGATGGAGAAAGGATAGTGGATGAGTAAGACCTTCAAACAGTCAACTCATCCTACAGGGCAGTTAGCAATCTAAACAGAGCTATCAAATGCACTTGTTTTGGGTCTCAGAAGACCAGAAGAATAGCATTCTGCAACATCCATGAAAGAATGGAAGGAGGAGACTGCCCATTTGCAGTGAAGATTTGTAATTAGAGAACTCCACACATTGATGCCAGTGCCCATCTTCCACTGGTGGCACAATCCACCTAAGGAGCTTTTCCATGGCTGAAGTTGGAAGCCCCATCTCCAAAAATCAAGGAAGGAAGAGATGGTTGGGCACTGACTTCAGCTACTGATCAGTAACTTGGTCTGGCTAAAGAATAATCCTAAGAACAGCTAAAATTTGAATCTGTCCAAGTTAAAATGAGCCTGGTAGCCATTAATTCAACTCTGCCCTGGAATGAAGTGAAGAGGGGCTGGTTTGAAAATCACAGAGATAGTAGGGTCTGGCTTATTTTCACCCAGGTCTTATTGCAGCCCTAGCCTAAGCTCCAGCCCCACTGCTGGTAGGAAAGAAACTGGGTAGATCTGCAGCAGACTCTCTAACAAGTATAAGAACTTTCAGCTGCCATAGCCTGGATAGCCAGATAACTGGGAATCCCTCCCACCCCCAGAGGACAAGAGGGGAGCTATGTTTCCTTAACCTCTCAGGGCAAAAGCAGGTGCTTTTGGCCTACAAGAACTCAATTCTTGGGCATCTGTTTCTTCATCCCCACCCCTGATAGGACAAGAGGGTTTGGTGTTTCCTATCCTCTCTGGGTAACTGCAGGTGCTTTTGGCACACAAAAACTGAATTGTCAGACACCTGTATCTCCATCCCTACCCCCAAGCAGAAAAGTAGTGGAGCTTGGTTTCCTCAGACTTTCTGGGCAACAACAGGCAATTTTGTGCACATGGACTAGAGTGTTGGATGTCTATGGATCCATCCCCAACCTCCAATAAGATAGGAGGGGACTGGTGAGCATGAACAAGAATTTGAAGGCATACATAGAAAAATAGCAGACTTATGGGAATGAAAGTCACAATAAATTTAAAAAATACACTGGAGGCTTATAATGGGATATTTGAGTAGGCAGAAGAAAGGATCAGTACACTTGAAAACATGGCCTCCACAAATGAACATACAAAAGCACAGATGAAGAAAAATTGGAAAAAAATTGAAAAGGGTCTCAGAGAACTCAATGATGGCAGGAGATTTGCAAACATAAGTGTCATGGCTATCTTAAAAGGAGAGGAGAGGGGAAAGGGGGCAGAAGGAATATTTGAAGAAATAATGGTAGAAAAATTACTAACCCTAAGAAGGACATATATATCCATGTCCAAGCACAATGTACTCCCATCTGAAAAAATCCAAATAGACTGACTCCAAGACACATGCTAATCAGAAAGTCAAATGCCAAAGATAAAGAGAGAATTCTGAGAGCAGAAAGAAAAAAATGATGCATAACATACAAGGCATACCAATATGATTAAATGCCAATTTCTCATCAGAAACCATGGAGACAAGAAAGCAATATTATGATGTATTTAAGATACTGAAAGAGAAAAACTGCCCAAGAAACTTATATCCAGCTATATTGTGTTTCAAAAATGAGGGTAAATTTAGAATATTCACAGATAAACAAAAAATGAGAGTTTGTAAACAAGAGACTGGTTTTCAAGGAAATGTTAAAGGAGTGCTACAGCCTGAATAGAAAAGACAGGAAAGAGCTGTGTGGATGAGTCTAGAAATGAAGGCTATATCAGTAATAGTAACTAAAAGTGTAACAAGAGTGGTGAAAATAAAATATGACAGATAATACCCAAGTCAAAATTTGTGACATAAGAACTGTCTTTATAGTAATAGCATTGATTTTATTTTAATGGATTAAACTTCCCAATCAAAAGACACAGACTGTTGGAATGAATAAGAAAACATGAGCCATCTATTTACTGTCTACAAGATACTCACTTGAGACCCAAGGACACCAATAGATTGAAAATGAAGGTTGGAAAAGATATTCCACACATGCAGTGACCAAAAAATAAAAAATAAAAAAGCCTGGAATACCTATACTTATAACGGATGAAGTAGACTTTACAAACAAACTATTAGAGACACGGAAAGATATTATATATTAATAAAATGGGCAATTCACCAGGAAGAAATAACAGTCATATATGTACATGCACATGGCAAGAATGCCCCAAATGACACAAGGCAAACAGTGGCAAAACTGAAAGAAGAAATAGATGTCTCTACCAAAATAGCTGGACTTCAATACACGACACTCAGCATTGGATATAACATCTGGTGAGAGGATCAATAAGGGAACAGAGAGCCTAAATAATATAATAAAGGGGATAAACCAAATAGACATGCACAGAATATTGCACACCAAAACATCAGGATATATTTTCTTCTCAAGTTCCCTGCATTGGGTAGGTTGGAGTTAGGAGATTGGGAAAAAATAGGAAGAGAATGAAGAAATTACATGTTCAAGGGGCACAGATTACTATTTGGCATACCTGGTCTATTGTTGAATCAGTACTAGAACCTTTACAAATAGAAGATGAAGAGGAAGGAGATGAGGAGAAAGAGAAATTTGCAGATAGCTTCCCTTAGGATTTTCTTAAAGATGCTTTCCCTGAAAGCATTCTTCCTTCCGTTCCCCTCAGGTCTACCTCCACCGCCACCACTTCCCCCGCCACTGTCAAGCTCCTGGAGATGGTTGACCCAAATTATCTTCCTTGCAACAAGGCATTTTACAAGGTAGAAGAGAAGGAGACCTTGAGGCTTTACAATTAGCCTTCCTGGTTATGATTGGGGAACAGGTGGCACCGGGAGTAGATGCAAAATATCCGATGGAGTTTATGAGTTTACTCGTGAGACCGTTCCATTTAAAACTTTAAAAGGGTTGAAGCAAGCAGTGCAGCAATATGACGCTAATTCCCCTTTTACATTCGGGATGGTTCAAGGCCTTGCTGAAGGATCTGGATTGATTCCTGCTGATTGGTCTGCACTGGCGCATACTGCTCTTGGGCCTTTGTTCCCAATCCCCCATGCTTTGCCCAGTAACATGGATGGAAGCTCCTCCCCTGATATATGTAAATTATTCTGTTTGGATTCGTGGACCAGAGGATATCCATCTGCCAGAACACCCCTTAGAAAAAGGTAAGGATTTCAATACAATTGTAGGACTACGATACACTCACTTACCATTATGTGTTGGCCTGGCCTCCAGGTGTTTAAATCTGACTCATCAAACTTGGCTATTATTCACTCCAAAACATGGTAATGTCTCAAAGCCCAGTTCCATCTTTTATCTGGATTAAGCTTCCGTTATGAGAAATTTACTGGAAACAATACAAATATGAATCCCCCTGATAAACCTGTCTGTGCTAATTGCCATCAATGGGCACCTAGTGATCAGCACATCCATTGGGGAAATTGCTGAGGGTTGGCTCCTGTGTTACTGCTTAATGGTTTCTATGGAATTGTGATGGACTGGTCCCCTAAGGGGTACGTGATTCAGAATTGTAGCACAGTTAAGACCACTTGTTCCCCCTATGAAGTGCTCAAATGGAGTATAGCACTCATTCACCGGAATCTATTATCTGGCATTGTATGGGAATGGTCTCTCCTTTTCCTATACTGAGTAATGGAAATATAACAGGAGTGTCACAAAGCTCTTTATAGAATATTCCCCTCAGTTTACAACCTATAAAAATTTGGAATGTATCATATGGTCATTCTTCAAACTATTCCTTATCCTTTTCTACTAACCTCTCCATTCATATTCAGGCTTGTGTTAGAAATCCTTTTGTGTTCTTGGTGACAGAATTTGTCCTGAACACAACCACTCAGGAGGTTGAATGCTATAACTATACAGGTAAATTATATACTTGTTTAAATTCTACTGTATATAATCACAATTATAGCTATGTGCTTCTTAGAAGACAATCTGGAATTTGGACTCCAGTTAATCAAACTCACTCATGGAAATCTTCACCTGATATGCATGCTTTACTAGCTGTTTTATGGCAAGCACTTAAATATATTAAAAGATTTATAGGGATATTAATAGCTGCTATCATGGATATCATAGTCATTACTACAGTGGCTGTTGTCTTTGGAGTCACTTTACATCAGAGTATTCAAACCATGCTTTTTGTTCAAGAATGGCATAAAAACACCAGTCTAGCCTGGGGAAATCAGACTTAAATAGATAGAGAAATTAACAATCAGTTAGTAGCTTTAGAAAATGCTGTTTTAATATTAGGAGATGAAGTTCAAACATTAAAAATGTAATTACAGCTAAAATGCAATTGGAACATTATGGAATTTTGTGTAACTCCTCACATTTATAACTCCAGTGAATATAACTGGACACAGATCCAAAAACATTTATGAGATCATCAAAATAATCTAAGTTTAGATATTGAAAAGCTACAAGCAGATGTAAATAGTATACAACATGCTCAATTATCTATGCTTTCCACTTCTTCCACTATGTCTAAGATTGCTTAAAGCCTGCAAGCTTTAAACCCAACTCCTTGGGTCAAAACCAGGAAGGGGGTTTAGTAGGAGGAATCTTAATGTGATGTATGTGCTTATTGTGTTTTTGTGTACTCTTCAAATGCACGTAGCAAAGCTTCCAAGGAATAATGCAATGGAAAATTAACAAATCAACTTTCATTGCTTTGCAAAAACTAAAAGGGGGAAATGTGGGAAAATGGCCAAAAGTTGGAAAGTTTCCCTGAAGTAAATGGGGGTGCCGACCTTGGAACACCAGATCCTGCCAGGACAGAACACTTTCCTGGCCCACCCTAGATGTTTTGCTGATTGGAAGCACTTGAACTTTGTATGGCATGCTCTGGGTGGATGGAACAGCAAATGACTTAAGAACTAACAATGTTGCAAAAAGATAAGCATATGTTTCCTGCATCACATTTCCCCTTTGGCGAATTACTAATAAATACGGTGGTGAAATCAGAATCGAGGCTCTCAGTCCTTGAGACTGTTTGTCCCCTGGTTCCATCATTTCTGAATCCTTGTCTTTGTTTTCTTTTATCCTCTGCAGCACCTTCTTTTCTGACCTGTCATTTGTTGAGCTGGACTCAACAGGAAGAAGTAAAATTATTGCTATTTGCAGATGATATGAACCTATACCTAGAAAGTCCCCCAAAAAATCACAACAAAGCTGTTAGAGCTAATGAAAAATTTCAGTAGGGTGACAGGATACAAGATCATTAAGCAAAAATAAGTGGAGTTTCTATACACTAGTAATGCACAATCTGAGGAGGAATTCAGAGAATAATACCATTTACAATTGCAAATAAAAGAATCAAATTTTTAGGAATAAACTTAACCATGGATAGAGAGCACATGTATTCAGAAAACTACAATGCATTGCTAGAAGAAATTTTAAAATATCTAAATAATTGGAAGAACATTTCACGTGCATGGATTGGAAGACCAAGTATCTTTTGGATGTCAATTCTACCCAAAGTGAAATATAGATTCAATGTGATCCCAATAAAAATTTTATCAGTATTTTGCAAACCAATGGAAAACAAAATTATCAAATATATTTTTTTGTTGTAAGGGGCCTCAAATAGCCAGAAACATCTTAAAAAGGAAAAGCAAAGTTGGAGAACTTTCACCTCTGGGCTTTGAATCATATTACCCAGCTAGAGGGATTTTAAAAAATAGCAAAGTACAGGCATGAAGATAGACACACAGTCTAAGGGAACTAAATGGGTCATTGAGAAACAGACACATCTATGATCAACTGATTTTTGACAAGGCTGTCAAACACACCCAGCTGAAGCAGAATAGTCGATTCAACAAATGGTGTTGGGAGGACTGGATATTCATAGTCAAAAGAAAGAAAGAGGACCCCTCTCACACCTTATACAAAAATAACTCAAGATAGGTCAAATACCTAAATATAAAAGCAAGAACCATAAAGCTCCTAGAAGAAAATGTAGAAAAACCTCTTTAACAGCTGGTGGTAGGTGGTGGATTCTTTAACTTTACACTAAAAGCATGAGTAATGAAAGAAAACAGATTAAATGGGACCTCCTCAAGCTTAAACACTTTAGTGATTCAAAGGACTTCGCCAAGAAGTTGTAAAAGCAGCCCGCTCAATGGAAAAATAATATTTGGAAACCACATATTCAATAGGGGCTTCATTTCCATTGTATATAAAGTGATCATACACTTCAAAAAAAGAGAAAACCATCCAATCAAAAAATTGGTAAATGGGGAGTGGATGTGGCTCAACAGTTGAGCATCTGCTTCCCACACAGGAGGTCCCAGATTCAGTTCCCAGTGTCTCCTAAAAATTAAACAAACCACAAGCAAAACAAATGGTAAAATGAAATCAGGGGAGCTGATGTGGCTCAGTTGCTGAATGCTGGCTTCTCACATATAAGGGCCTGGATTAAATCCTCAGCCATGGTACCTCAAAAAAAATGGGCAAAGGCTTAGATGTTTCTCCAAAGAGAAAATATAACTGGCCAAAAGTCACATGAAAAAATTGTTCAATATCACTAGCTATTAGGGACATGAAGATCAAAACAACAATGATATATCATCTCACAAAACATAGAATAGCCATTATTAAAAAACAAAAACAGTAAGTGTGGAGAGGCTGTAGAGAAACAGGAACACTCCTTCACTGTTGGTGGGATTGTAAAATGGTGCAGCTTTTGTAGAATACAGATTGGTGGTTCCTCAGGAAGCTAAATATAGATTTGCCATATAATCCAGCAATTCCACTATTAGGAATATATCCAGAAGAACTGAAAACTGTGAGGTGAACAGACATTTGCACATTGATTTCCATAGTGGCATTATTCCCAATTGCCAAGAAATGGAAACCACCTACCCATATCCATCAAACAATGACTGGATAAACCAAATGTGATATATACATATGATGGCTTCTATGCTGCTATAAGAAAAAATGAAATTGGGACACATATGATACCATGGATTAACCTTGAAGACATTATGTTAAATGAAATAAAACAGACACAAAAAGACAAATATTGCATGGTATCTATGAATTAAAAATGAAGAATAAATGCTTGAAGTTAAAACCTAGAGTAAAAGTTAGGGGACAAGAGGAGAGCTGAGAAAGAGTACTGATGCTTAATATAGGTGGAAGTTTTAATGAACTTGACTGTAAATGTGTGAAAATGGATAGAGTTGATGAAAACACATTATAGTGAGTAGAACTAATGTAGCTAGTCTATAAATGGTATTGTGGCTGAAAGGGTAATCTTGGGATATAAAGGTGAATTGAAAGAAAGCTCTAATATAATCTAGGAACTGAAAAACAATGTGAACTCAGAGGTGGATGAGAATTGTAGTTAATTGTACAAATACAAAATGTTCTTCTATGAAATAGAAAAAAAGTACATCACTATTGCAAGGTGGTAGGGATGTGGAGAAGCATGGGAAAATGCAATTAATGTAACTTGTGAACTATTGTTCACAGAAATACTGTAATAGTCTTGCATCAATGCCAAAGATGTACTGTGTTAATAATAGGCTGGGAAGGAAAAAATATACAAAATGCATGCTATAGACCACAGTTAATATTTATAGTATGATAACATTATCTCATAATTTATAACAAATATTCCACAAAAATGTGGTGGAGGGTTGTTGTATGGGAATTCCACACATATTCATGATTGTTTTGTAATTTTACAATCTCTCTAATAAAAGTAGATTTTAGTAAAAGATGTTAAATTATTTATATTCTGAAATGACATGATCTTATATGAAGAAAAAACCTATAGCAGTCACACAAACACATGTCTTCATTCACATGCACACACACACTATTAAAGCTAATAAATATATGCAGTAAGGTTGCAGGATAAAAGAATAATGTGCATAAGTCCATTGTATTTAGGCCAAAAAAAATGGGAGGAATCTGAAAAGAAAATTAAGAAAATTTAATTTTCAGAAGCATGAATAATAATAAAATTGCTATGAATAATTTTATCCAAGGTATGCAAGATTGTTATACTGGCATCTATAAAATATTGTTGCATGAAATTAAAGAGGACCTAACTAAATGGAAAGACATCCCATTGAATGGAATAGCAGATTTAATATAGATAAGGTGGCAATTCTCCCACCAAAAGATTTAGAGATACAATGCAATGGTTATCAAAATTTCAGAGCCCATTTTAAAAAAATAAATGCAATAATAATAAACAAAACAAAACCCCAGACAAACAAGGAAATTCTCTCAATGAAAATGCTCTAATAATGACTGAAGTGATGAATGCACAACTTTGTGATTATACCAAATACCATTGATTGTACACTCCGAATGAAGTGTATGCTTTATTAATATGTATCAATAAAATTGATTTATTTTTAAGAAATAAGAGCTTACCTTTGAAATCAGGGAATTAAAGAGACACTGAATAGATAAAATTATACTGGAAAAGAGCAAAATTAGAAGATATCCTATTTTATATTTCAAAACATAGCAATTCTACAGTTATTAAAATAGTGTGATACTGGCATAAATGTAAACATCTAAAACAATGGAATAGAATTGATACTTCAGAAACAAACCAATGCATCTATGGTTAGTTTTCAAAAAATGTGACACTAAGTCTAGCACTCAGGAAAGAACAATATCTTCACCATATTATGATGGAACAACTGGATATGCACATGCAAAGCATGAATTTTGATCCTTACCTTACAATGTTTACAAAAATTTAAGTCATTTAGAGATGTAAATGTAAGAGAAAAAATATGACACTCATTAGTAAATATAGAGGTGATTCTTCATAATTTTGGATGTGGCAATTGATGTTTAGATATGACATTAAAATCACTAGAAACAAAAGAAAAAATAGACAAATTGTATTTCACAAAATTAAAAACTTTTTCATCAAAGAACACTCTAAAGAAAGTGAAAAGATAACCTATAGAAAGGGAGAAAATACTTTCCAATCATATATCTGAAATGGCCCTAATTTACAGAATGTATATTTTAAAAATTCCTTACCATTTAACATAAAGACAAATAATCTAATTAAAAATGGGCAAAGTATTTGAATAGACACTTCTTCAAGAAATATATGAAATTGGTTAACAAGCACATGAAATAATTTTCAACATGTTTAGTTATTAGGGATATGCAAATCAACACCACAATGTGACATCATTTCAAACCTGCTGGGATGGTCATACTTTTTTGAAAATCTAAAATAATTGTTGGTGAGGATGTGGAGAAATTGGAATCCTCATGCATAGCTTGTAGCTATGTTCAATGGTACAAATGCTATGGAAAATATTTATTCAATCCCTCAATAAGATATACATAGAATTAACTGATGATCTGGTAATTCTGTTCCTTGATATATAACCCCCAAAACTGAAGAAAGATATTCAAGTCATTGTATGGAAATGTTCATATCAGCACTATTTACAATAACAAGTGGAAACAACCCAAATATCTATCAGCTAATGAATGGCTAAGCAAAATGTGTAATAACCATACATTGGAATTTTGTTCAGTCATAAAATGGAATGGAGTTATGGTATAAACTACATCATGGAAAATACTTGAAAACATGCTAAGTGTTTTCAAATATTAAGCCAGATTAAAAAGGTCACATTTTGAAAAGCTTTTATTTTTATGGAATATCTAGAATAGGCAAATCAGTTGAGACAGAAAAATGATTAATGGTTGACAGAGATTGAGGGGAGTATGGAGTGTGGTTTAACTCCTTTTGTGTGTATGAGATTTCCTTTGGAGTTGGTAAAAATGTTCTGAAACCAGATAAATCTGATGCACAATATGGTGAATGTACTAAATGTCACCAACTGTACATTTAAAATGGTTAACTTTATGTAATGTGAATTTCACCTCAATAAAAAAATACAGATATGTCAAGTCAGAAAGTGCATGAGATTTTATTCAAAGAAATCTAATTTTCTCAAATATAAAACATATATATTTTAATGTATTCATGTGAATATAACATTTCCAGTTCTAATGTTAATGAATATTTACTATGTCATACTTCTTTTTCATGCATAAATGATACCATATTCATAGTAAAATAAAATAAAAATGGCAAATTGAAAGGAAACTCTTGAATTCTTCTCAAATACTTGCACAATTATGAATGAAATGGCAAAAAAATTATGTCCTGCACTGTTATGTACTATAATCTTTACATAATTTCCCCTTATTAAAACAAGTATAAAATTGGCTTCCAATATATCCTTGGATAATTACTAACATCTTATCCTATTCTAGAGAGTACTATGTAACTTCTAACCTATCACTCCCACCCTCCATTCTGCATCCCAGTAACCTGTTGAATCTTTGTCACATCATTAGGCCTTTTGAAATGTCCATATTTATTCATTTTTTATTTATTTTTTCCAGATTTATTTCAGAGAATTCTGGTCTTTTATTTATAGAGAACCAGTGTGTTAGCATCCCTAATGAATCTCCAGGATCTGGAAGATTTTTTGGCACCATAGTGCAAGCAAAACAGATGTTTAATGAGGACTGGACATGGCTCAAGTGATTGAGCACCTCCTTCCCACATGGGAGGTCTTGGTCTGGTCCTCAGTACTTCCTAAAAAAACTAAACAAAAAAAGGAAACAAATTAAAAAAACAATTCAGGGCAGCCTATGCAGCTCAGTGTTTGAGTGCCAGCTTAACACATATGAGGTCCCATTATCAATCCCTTGCTCTGGTACCACACACACAAAAAGAAATCATTAATGAATAAAGAAATGAATGAATCTTCATAATTTTTCTTCACAATATATTTCTCTTACATATCTAACATCATCTGAGAGTTATAATTTAGAACTTATCTGGTAGATCCACTGAAGATGAACAGTACAGGTCCCACAGAATGAAGCACTGACTAGTTTTATCATGTAATCAGGGTGTGACCCCCTGGAATATAATCTTTATGTGGTTGGGCTGTTTTAAAAGAGTGGATATCACCCCACACAGAGGGGCTCCTGAGAGCTATGGAGACACCCAGGTCCTATATAAGGGGGGATAGCCCCAGAGATTGATGCCTTATTAGTGGGCTCTACTTTGGAATCTGTGCTCCTGAGAGTGACAGAGTTGGATTCAAATAAGTCCTCCCTGCACATGGTCCAACAGTCTCTTCTATTCAAACCTATATGTGATGCTGGAGTTTTTAGGTGTACTTCCAAAGACTGGAGCCTCTGGCCTACCTATGTGCCAGTTGTGCCTGGAATCTCTGTGGAGATGCAACTCCTACCGTACAGCTCAATGGACTCACCCAAGTCACCTGGCGAGGAGACGACAATGGGCAATGGACATCCCAGGGAATGGAGAGGGCCTGCAGCTGCAGGTAGGATAATCCCATCCACTATATCCATGGGATATAAGGCCTCTCTCACTTAAGGGTGAAATGGACTTCACCATCCTAGTCCCCTCAGGATTGGGGGAAGAGCTATGGACTAGAGTGGACTTAATGGTATTCTGTTGTAGACATATTGTGATTTAAGCAATGGAAGAAATTATAACAGTGAGGTGGAGCCAGTGGCCACTGAACACTTTTGGGGCAGGGAAGGGAAGGACAGTTGAAAAACAGAGGCTTTTTTAGGACTTGGGGGTTGTTCTGAGAGGCGTTTTGGCGACAGATGTAGACCATTTTATATCAGCATATACCATGCAGAACTATGTGGGAGAGTGTGGTCTATGATGTGAACTGTGGTCTATGCTTGGTGGCAAGGCTCCAGGATGTGTATATCCATTACAGGTGATGTGCCACATTCATGAAGGATGTTGTGTGGGATGTTGTGGGAGGTGTGGGAGGTGGGGAACATGGGAATCCCTGTAATTTCTGTGTAATATCTAGGTAATCTAAGCATCTTTTAAAATATATAAATATGTAAAATAACATTTATGTAAGCAAATGCACATATATGCATATATATTTATATATCATTTTACAAATATTGGTATGTTTTGTGAAAAATTTGGTTTTTACCCACAATAAAAAAAAAGAGTATGCAAAAATAAAGATTATATTCACCTTAAGAAGAAGAAACCAGACAGGGCAGGGATTTGGAAAGAGAGGAAATTGCTGCTTTCTTTTGGAAACTATCTCAGAACCTTGTTGACCTCACCATTTTTTCCAATTTTGGAATTCTGGTGAGTTATCCAAACAATAGACATGAGCTTGCCACATTTACTTGCACTTTTATAACTCCTGACTCTTTTCAGAGATTTTTATTATGAAGAAATAGCTTCCATTTTATTTTATCCACTTTTGCCTCAACATTCTCATTTATTACTTTTTACTATTTGTGTCCCTTATTCATTTTTGTTTTGATTCTATTTCATTACTTTTAATTGTGTTTTTCAAGATTCTAGGTCTTTTGTGTTCAATACTGTAAGCAATAAACATATGGCTATTAAATTTAAATTAATTAAATTTAAAAAACATTAAAAATTCAGTGCTGTAGAAGCACTAACCAAATTTCAAGTGCCCAAAGCAATATTTGGCTAGTGACTTCTATAATGCAGTATGCAGATATACAACACTATCTTCATTGCAGAAAGAACTCTTAGGAATATTCATCTGAATCAGATATTATTTTCCATTTTTTCCATTTATAAATGATTTATTTATTGCCTCTCTATTAACTCCTTCATCTACACTGCAATAATATTTAATTTAATTTTAACTTCTTAAGGTAGATTCTTATAGCATTTAATCATTTATTTTAATTTATTAAGTATTTTGCACAATACAAGATCATTAATTATCTCAGAAGTAGTGGTTTAGATTTGTTACTCCAGTAATTTTATTAATGTATTAAACTATTATTATTTTTCATAATGTACTTTTTTTATTTGTGCCAAGGTTATTAGAAGAGTTTCCCCATTACTTTTCAGTTCATAGATTATATTTTCCATGTTTGTCATTATTTTCTGGTTTTATATCCTTCTGAATAGGGAATATTGCTTATCATTTTCAAATTTTTGAGGTTTTCTTCCATCCTATTGTATGAAATATTTGTATGTTGGGTCCGTGAGCTCTTTAAAGTTAGTTTTTTTCAGGGTGTGGTACTTTATTATATACTTTAATGAATAATTGTGGAAATCATTCTAATGTCTTTTGAGAAAGTTGCAAGGATTTATATTTTCAAAACATGAAGAGATACAAGCCTATGAGATGATATATAAACTATATAGGCTTGAGTGCCTCATTCTAAGCCCCAGGTCAACAAACCAAAGCTTAACTAAGTTCTAGTCTCTCTAAGGGCTCCTGTCCCAGAACCTGAATCCTGAGAACAACCAATTATAACTCAACAGCTCCCAATTTCTTCTTTAGCTTAGTTCCTCTAAGTCAAGGCCAAGCCAAGTAATGAAAACTATCTTGTGTCAATCAATAAGATTATTTTCTTTAAGGCTACCTTGTCCTATTTATAGAAGCATTTTCCTCTCATTCTTCTAAGCTCCCTTCCATTTTAGGGATTGCATGTTGTCTGGCTCAGGAATTGATTTAAAAAGCTATGAGATCCATACAATTAATTTATTTGGTTGTGTGGTTGTTTTTGTTTTTCTTCAAATTTTTCAGTTTTAGCTATGAGGAGAAGATCCAGAGGTGACTTCCAATGACTTGGGTGACAAGGAGAAAGGCAGACAAATGTGCCTGCTGAACCCTTTGTGTTTTGTTTTCTCCCCACCATCTCCAAGGTTCATGGATGAGATCCTCTCAGATCTGAGCTTCACGATTTTTGTGTTTGGGCTCTCTGATCTCACTAGCTGTCAGTCCAAAAGTTAGTGGGTTAATCCTTTGGTTGAGATTGTTCAAATTGAGTTTTGAATCTTGTAAATTGAATTTTGAAGGATGTTGGTTGAAGAGAGTTTATAAGAATTTTTTTTATATATATGCAAGATATGCAGGATATGTTTTGTTAAGGGAATGGAAAATAGTTATTTCTTAAAGTAAAATGACAGATTGTTACAGAATGAGAAATAGGAATATGTAGGATAATCCTTAATACATGCAGAAAGTTGTAGGTTTTCAGAAAAGTGATTTCTTCTGTCACTGTCAAGGGTGGTTAAGATTTGATAACTGTATAAGATTTTTAAGAGTTTTCATATTAGAGTGTATCTTCATACAAAACTAGAATTTGATTTTCTTTACCATACAATGACAAATTATCCTTGGATTATTCCTTTATTAATATGAATTAATAAATTTTTCCAAAACATCTGAGTAACCTGCTTAGTCAGAAAGATTCTTGTAACTTATCAGAAAAATCTTCTGTCCTTTATATCCTTTATATAATTATCCTTTAATTGTTTTAGAAAACATCTTCTCAATTTTGAAATAAAGTATTTTTTTTTTTTACCATTGTGCTACCTCCTCTCTTTAATTTTTAAAATATTTTATAGTCACTTTCATTATGGAACTAAATATTGTTTTACATATTCCCATGATACTATTTAACAAAATGTTAAAAACCTGACAATTTTTGAGAGTTTCCCTCCAAAAATTTATCCCTAAATAATATCTTCTTGATCTCAAACTGTCATTGGGATTTTACAGAGGGCACTTGGGAAAACACAAAGGATTTTTTCTTTCACATTGTAAGAGAGGTGATAAACTAGTTCGTTTTATTTGGTACATTATCAGTTGCATAGGAAGTGTTATCAAATTAAAAAGGATTTTGTAGTTTTCTGTTGGTTAAAGCATAGGATAAAATGTTATTAATATAAACATTTCAGAAATTATATAAAGTTCTTAGAGACTTATCAATATCCTCACTGTCTATGAGTTGTCCAAGTACTGATAAGTCTGATATAAGACAATAGTAGTATTGGTCATAAGTTTAGCTGTTCTTAAAATGTTTTGTGACCTCCCATCTGATTGTTCACTTTTGTAAGACATTCATAAGTTAATAATGGACACTTTAATTTCTCTGTCATCTACATATAATTTTTATTCTGACACATCTCTGAAATCACTTGCAATCAGCTACAGGCCAGTGTGCTTCATCTTCAACATAAAGGGTTGTCTCAGAAACCTACAGGAAGGACTATGCCAAGTTCTCTGAGGCACCAACTTCTAATGACATTCCTTAAATAACTTTGAAAGCACACCACAATGACTATACTGAGTCAAGATCTCCAGAATTATAATAAATAAGCTGATAGGTTCATGAGATTGATAACAGAAAATCTAATGAAACAGATTAATTACTCAGGGATAAATGAACTGATAGAGAATGATCATAGTTTTCTTTGTATTATTGCTATTTTATTTTTCCCTTTACTAGATACAAGGGATCCCTTAATGAATTAAGCTATCTATAATTCATAAAACATTCATCTTTATCTCCTTACTTGAACCCTCCAGAATTTGAAAACTCTTACTGAGTATTCTTAACTTTATGATACTGTAATTATTTTTGTAGGTTAAATCAGGATCAGTTCTCCTTGTTAACAGGAAATAATTGTAGTAAATGGTTATATAGCAAAGACTTAGGGATGTTAATTCAAGAACACAGAGGAAACTCCAAACCTATTGCATATTAAAGTCCACACCTTGATGAAGTTGCTTGTGCTTATATAAACTGCGTTATAGCTTCAACAGAAACTGCCAATTTAGATAAAGCCTCGGCAAACTTAACCCTGAGCAGATCTAACATTTTTGCTTCAGAAAACCGACCTATTTATAGAAGCATTTTGCTCTCTACTTCACCTCTTAACCTTTACCTAAAATGCTGCAATATTCTTAACCTGTTACTATGACACATTTATCCAATGATGGGACACCCCATGAGTGTAAACTGATATCTTCAAAATTAATGACTCCATACATGTTCTTATCATCAATCCAGATGTCATTCTATTTGTTAGTGCTTCTTGTGCTAGAAATTTTAATGGTACATTCCATACATCTTATACCACATACTAATTGAACAAGGTAGGCCTTCTACAATTTTCTTCCACCAAATGGGTGAACTCTGTGCTCTTACCCAAGCCTGTTTCTATCAGAAGGAAATTCTGTTAACATCTATAGTGATTTCAGCATGCTATGGAAGCAGAGGGTTCCTTGCTTCTGGTATGCCAGTCAAAATTTGTGGAAAAGTAAATTATCTCCTTTCTGCCGTTTTATTCTCATCTATACTGTTGGCATCATTAAGATAGTCTCATACAAAATGAACTGAGCATGAATATTTTTTAAAAATTCACTTGCATATTTTCATGCCAAAACAGCCCCTATTAAAACAGCTGTAATTATAAACTTAAATTAATACTGTCTACATTAACTGAAGAACCTAGCCTTTCCTGGCTAAAAATTTTACTTCTGGCCATCTGTTTATTCATAGCATTTCTTTTAGGAAATACAAATTTTCCCCATATGAAACAGCTCCTATCAGACCTATCTCTGGGAATAACTTGAGAGCTGGTCATTTATTGTCACATTATGACAATTCAAAATGCATTAAGCCAAAGATTATTTTCAACAAGGACACCTGTCTTGTCCCACATGACAGCCACTCCATTATTCGTAATCTGTCACAAGGATAATGAGTCTTCTGGAAATGACACTAACAAAAGACAATCCTAGATTCTCATTAAAAGGAATGCTGCCAAGTACTCCTAACTTCTGATAATGCAACTTAATCACAGGGTGTTGAGCCATGGGTCCACATAACTCGACATAAAAATTTCCATCAGATTCCTGCACTAATTATAGATGCTTAATACTCAAACTAGTCAGGAATGGAAGTAGATAATGTCACAAAGTAGACTAGTTATTCCCAAGGTGAGAGATCAAGTCCTAACATCAACAAGTCCTCACATAGCCTTTATCTTATTCATACTTATAATGCATAAAATATTTATATTTCCCTATGCTTTTTCCTTACACTGGCCTGGAAAGACAATGCCATTGCCTGCTTATCCCAGGACATTTCAAAGGAAAGAAACCATACAGACTGTTGGAATTTTCATTGGAATTGTTACCATAAATCCTAATATACGCATATTGCAAGGGACCCCATTGCCCTACCCATAACAAATTTATTTCCTATCCCAAATGCTTCAGTCTCTTTGGATCAAACTGCACCACTTTTTCATATCAAATGTGAATACTAGACCCAAGGTCCTCTTTACTCTGTTTTAAGCTTTCTTGGACCTGGACCCTTGTAAGTAAGAACTAAGAATTAAAAATAGTTTATGATTACTGAATCATATACATGTTTTTCCTCATCCTTCTTTATGGTTATTTCAAACTAGACTCACCCTTGTGTATACTTATTATTGTGATGGTTATTCCAGTCTGACCTTATCATTGTTTGGGCTATTTCAAAACTAGTCTCACCCTTGTGTATATTTGCTATTGTGCTGTTTATTCTCGACTAAACTTACATTTATTTATGGTTAGTTGAAAACTAGGCTTGAGTATATTACTATTATGATTGCAACCACTCCATCCTCCCCTGCTTGAATCCAGAAAAAGCCCATACTCCTCAAAATCAAGGAGGCAGATTTTTGGGCCCTTGCTAGACCAATGATCTCTTTACTAGCCTAGCAAATAAACATTCTCACTTGGAACTCCAGTGTCTCAGGAATTCATCTTTAATGTGTATTGGAAGGAAAAAACCTGTTTTTGCTCCATTTCAACCACAGTATAGGCACAACTGGTTGAGAGAATTATGAAGATATCATAGAATAGTTTGGAAAACACTGTAATAGCACACATGCCTCCACAAAGTACAAGTTATCTTAATGCATGTCCACTTCAGGTTTAAGGTACTTGGATCTGCAAAAGATTCACAACATGAATAAATTTTGTTCAGCTCTTAATATGTACTCTCTATGACACAGACCCTTGGATGCTAAGGGCAAATGATAGTATTTCTAGTAATGAATCTATAAAAAAACATCACCTTGACTCTACATTGTTCTGTCAGGCAATATTTTTATTGTGGAAATTTTTTCAGATATTTGCCTGGGCAGTAAGTAAATTACCTTAATAGCTGTTAAATATCTGGGCAATGTGCAATTGGTCTTCTCACAGGAATTTATAATAAATCTGAAACTTCTCACTGGACTACTCCCCTCAATCTAAAGTATCAGACAAAACAAGATTTATGCAGGGAGTTAATGATCCTGGGTTTGCCTCTTTTGGCAGTTTGCTGCTACCTTGGCTTGGGGTTAACAAAATGAAAACAGGAATAGATATTTATCAATCACAATAGGAGAAATTACAGAACATGCTTTTAGAGCTATAGCTGCACAGCAAGTCATTAGACTTATTAGTTAAACTTGTTATTTATTAGCTAAACAAGGGGACATTTTTGCAATTTCCAACACCACCTGTTGTACTTGGGTACACACTTCTGGGGAAGCTGAGACACAATTGCATGAAATAATTAAATAAACAACATAGTTTAAACAAGGCCTTCCTCAATGCCCTGATTTGATCACTTTGATTTCAGTTGGGTCAAATCATGGGTGTTAGGCTTAAGAGCATACTATATAATGTTGGTATTTGGGCCTTTTATCACTCATAGTACACATTATTGTCTCCCTGTCTCCCTGGTGCACTGTTTTCTTCCAAGGGTTTTCAATGTGGCTCCAGCCATTTCTGACAAAGCTAATGACTTCCTTATGTCTAGGATGAGATAAAAATGATCATGGAAAAAATGACATCATGACCACCTATGAGCCCAACATGAAAACAAGCTGCACCTACTACTCCAAGACTGCAGGCAGTAAATGAAAATGGACTCAACACCTTAAATTTTTATCACAACTCTCAATGGCTGAAAGCCAGATCAAACTGGGGGAAATGGTTAAATAAATGAAGTAGGCCCTAGATGGCATCCTTCATGCTAAGCCTTACATCAGCAAACTGTAGCTTAACTTAGTTCCTATATCTTCTGTGTGCTCCTTTCCCCAGAACCTGAAACATAACACCCTGCTATAACTTGCCAAGTTCTTTTTTCTCCAGGAATCTTGATCTGTTCTGCTTGTTTTTCTGTAGAATTTTGTCCCCAGCTCCTGTGATTTATTTAAATTATTTTCCTCACTCAGTGCCCCATTTTCCTTACACTTTTCATTTCTGGAACTCACCAGTCTAGCAGAAGTTCAATTTAACCCTCCCCATTCATTTTTCTCTGTGAGGCTTTTCTGCCAAAAATTTCAACCCTGCTAGGTTATCCTGTCTCTGAGAGTAAAGACAGGGTCATTCCAGAAAGGTGGGACCCCCAGAAAAGTCCATTCTGCATCTATGGAATTCAAACAACAGCAACTCAATTGAGTGAGTGAGTGCATCACACATCCACCATCATTCTGCTGTGGTTTTACTCCCCATCCCCAAACAGGGGACCTTTTGTTTTCAGCATTCCTAAGCAGCTTGCTTTCATCCCGGGGTCTCTGTTCCTGGACATGTGTGGGGTCAGACTCATTGTTGTGAGTTCTTCTAAAATCTATTTTCCAGTGATCTAGGCTGCTTGTTGCCTCTGGAGAACACCCAAGATTTGCATGAGACCCACTGAGAGGGAAGAGAAGAGGACCAGTAGGTCCTGGATGGAAGTTTTCTACCTGATATTTTTTATATTTTTCTTTCTTCCATTCAGCGTTTGTGGAGTCCTTCTCCAGTCTCTATCATCCTCCAGAGTGCCTGAGGAGTTTTTTTTTTTTTTTTCAGGGTATGCCTTCCTTCACTATGTTGATGATGTCACCCATCCACCATTGATTTTTTTTAAATTAATTTTTTAAAGAAGCTTTAAATTACATAAATGTTACATAAAAAATATAAGGGATTCCCATATGTCCCACTCCTCATCCCTCCCAAACTTTCCCACATCAAAATCCCTCGTTAGTGGGGTACATTTGTTAAAATTGATGAACACATATTAAAGCATTGCTACAAACCATGGATTTTATTTTCAAGAGGTGTCAGAGATTGAACCCAGGACCTCCTACATGGGAAGCAGTTGCTCAACCACTGAGCTATATCTACTCCCCAATAGGAGTTGCTTTTTCATTTGTTTGTTTTCTTTGCAGAAGATTCCAGGGGTTGAAACCAGGACCTTGTACATGGGAAGCAGGTGCTCAACCACTTGAGCTACATCCGTTCCCTCACGGATTTTTTTCTAACTTTATCTCAACTTCAAAAAACAAAAGAATAGACAAAAGACAGCTTAACAAATTACTGAAGCATTAATCTAAACAATTCTGTCCAATTACATTTATCATATATAATTCAAAAAACTAGCTCAATTGTTTCTCCAGTGTTCAGAAAGATAGATAAATCAGCAGAAATGGGTTAAATGACATGACTAATATCTCCTTCTTAATGAAGAAAAAATATTTAAACATATTCATATCTCATAATTATGTTAGTTGTATTTTTCCTTTTTATCACCAAAGTCTTAACACCTTATAATTGAAGAACATTTTTGTATTAATATTCTTTTTTTTTTTTTTACTATTTGTGTTATTGTTGTTAGAAATTTATTTTTCCCCTGAAAGTAAACATTATGTAAACTAATTTATTTACAGATTAAGATACTTAACATCTCTAATTTCATGAACAGGAAAATTAGATAATCTAAAAAAATATACAGAAATCTGTTTTGCTAAGTAAGGTGTATGTATAAATGAAACAAATGTGAACACTGGGAAATTTTACAAGCAAGGTATCGGAATACTGAACTGATATCCAAGATAAATGTTTCTCTGATGGTAACAGGAGGAGAAAAAGGATGCACAGCAAAGCAAAATAGTCTTCCCTGATAAAAAGTGGGCCCAAATATGATGCTAACTAATCGAGAAAACAACTGCCACAAGCAACTTCCAAAGTAACCTAAGAATAAAGATATATTCACAGTTCTATTAAAAAATCTTTAATACCATACTACTAAATGACTCCTATTCTTCTTCCCAGTGCTTTGGTAAAAGGGGAGAACACACACTTAACTTGAAACTCTCCCTCCCTACCCCCAGCAGAGGCACCAGGCAGAGCAGCCAGGGAAAAGCAAAGCAGTTTCTAAAGATAAAAACCTCCCACTGAAAGGCATTCATCAAACCATACACAAAAAGAGATCCAGTATTATTAGTTACATTTCTAAAAGGTCCTTCAAATTAATGACAAGAAGAAATGAGACTGTTTAACTCAAACTTTTTAAAGAGTTAGAAAGTCTGAAATGAATCTAACATCTAGCAAAAAAACAGACTCAGTTACCCTGAACTAGGAGGTAGAGTTTTGAATACTCATATTTTACTAAAATTCCACATGCATAAGCTATGTAACTTTCTGTCATGAATTAAATAATTATCTACCAAATATTTAATGTGCACAAGCCTCTGTTGTGCTGATGTGGATCCTTTCCTCCATCACTGTGAGCATGTCATTCTTTTCTGGATGTGACAACATGGAGTCTATAATGTCATAAGCAAGCTATTTTGCTTGTGTGTTTGTTTTGTTTTGTCATCATTTATCAGAACTCTCAAAACAAAAATGTTTCTCCAATGGTTGTACTTTAGGAAAAAAAAAATGTTTTAGTACAACCTTCAATTTTTTTCTCATTTTCCAGTGGCTTCTGAAGCAAAGGTTTAATCCTTATTTAAAATGTGACCTAAATGTACATGAAGCAGAAGAGATGCTCCACAAGCTAGCTCTCTTGTTGACAATTTTAAGGCATCCTCAAGGGCAGAGGTTGAACAGAAGCATACAGTACATAGAGGCATATCTGCTTCCATCTCCAAGTGTGCCACCACTCCCACGTGGGAAAAAGGCACTGAGAGATACTAGCAATTGGAGAAAGGAGGAGAGCAGCAGCAACCATTTTACCCCTTCAGACTAGAGTTTCACTTCAGATATTATCTTACAATCTTGAATAAACTGAGAGAAAGGAAGGGCAGACAGGGAAGGGGTGGTGGAAGAATGAAAACGGGGCTGGGTGGAGTTCCAATAAAGAGGCTGTCCTGTGGCTCCTTGGGAACTTGAGTTTGCCTCTACTTTCTTGGCCCAGAGAAAAACTCCTTGGTAAGTTGTTGGAACTGAACCATAACATCAATCACAGCAGTCCCTGGGACGGACTTGATAAGACTGGAGTGCACCCACAGTAGCGCGGACAGATACAGTACATCATGGGTCAATCAAGTCTCAGCGAATTTTAACAATGGAGAGGAAAGCTGCTTTTATTTTGCTCTGTTCCTGAATTAAATGTATTCACTTTCTAACAGAGGAAGAAAACTTCTCCAAGACTGTTACTGGTTAGTTCTGTTTTCAAGTAACAGTGGGGTCACTTTTTTAGAAGAAAAACGGGGTAGGAGGAGGTCTACTTTACCAGCAGTAAAACTCCCATTTTTCAGTGTGCATATAGTTCTACGAGCTTGGACAAACACACACAACAGTGTGACTGCCACCACAATCGAGCTCCTCACTGAAAGGTTAGGTCTTCAGAGATGCTTATAAGAGGTTCTCAAAATTAATGTCAACATACTATAATACTTTCCTTTTGGAACATCCTCTCCTTCATTCAGAAAAGCAAAACAAGACACTCCAAAGGATTCTAAAAACGTGTGACTAGTTCTACTGTGAGACAAATGTCCCCCACCCCCCACCGACAAGGCCGGGGTGAAGCCCCCGCGGCAAGCAGCGCACATCGCCTACCAGCCCCTCTTCCCGCGTGGGACAGGGGGAGACAGAACGTCCTGGCCACAAGGAGGAAAGGTTCAAAGCCTGAGGGACCAATGCAACAGCGCCGAATTCCTCTCTCTAGTTGGGAACCCTGGTGTGGGATCTGACCAGAGGTGTGTGGGAAGAGCACCAACCTGTTTTCTAGGCCTGTTTTCATAACTGAAAAGTGAAGAGAGCCTGGGCCTGGTCCCCATGCTCCCTGGCGGGCACCGAAGTCTTGGAGAGCAAGACATGCAAAACCCCACAGCCTTCGCACCAGCAGGGTGTGACCAAAGACCTGGAGGGCGCCCTGGCCCCACGCAGGGCCTGGTCGATGAGCGGGGTGCTAGGGGCCCAGGTCCCACCCGAGAGCGAGCGCCCAGGGGACCGCATGGAGGGTGATCCCTTCAAGGAGGACCAAGTGGAGAGAGGGGGCGCGCCTGCACCTGTCACCGCCTCCCGGGTGCGTCAAGGCGCCAGGAGGGGACACCTGGGACAGCAGCATGCACACCTCCTGCCCAGGCAGAGCCGCCAGCACCGAGGCCAGGCAGAGCCCTCCTACCCCGCGGGGCCTCCAGCCCCTGCCCAGACTCCGCCCAGCACCAAACGCACACATGCCACGCTCCACCCCGCGCTCAGGAGCAGCCAGCAGAGGCCCGGGCCCGGAGCGCGGCCCGAGAGGTACCAGCCCAGACGGGTGGTGGCGGCGCTTACACAGAGGGGCTGTGGCCGGCACTCACCTGCCTGCTTCCTCCTGCACGCAGCGGCGGCGCCACGCTCCTGCCTGACCCCACATTCCGCCTCAACCAAGCCTCAGGCGGAGTGGCGGTGGCTGCCTGAGATGGCCCAGCCGCTGCCTGTATTTATATTCTTAACCACAATCCTCATCTACCACCAAAATCAATTATATGGCCCATAGACTATCCTATAGCTGTCTTTCAATTAACATTAACCTTCCTACACTACATCTTTCAACCACAATCCTATTTATAAATTAGAAGTATGTGAAATACTCATAATGTGCTACTTTCAACTCAATCCATTACAACATAATTACAATTGACCTTATTAAACATTCTACTTACATTCAATATCTTCCCCCCTCCTTAACCAGCATTCTGTCTTCTAATAACCTATACTCTATAGTGTAATCCCATAAGCATACTAATTGTATTTAGTTCATATCAGTGTGAACATAGAATATTCATTCTTTTGTTTCCATCTTATTGTACTCAACATAATATCATCAAGGATGATCCATGTTGTGATATACATCCGGATTTCATTTCTTCTTACACCTGAATCGTATTCCATTATATATATATATATATAATACATACATACTACATTTTGTTTATCCATTCATCAGTTGATAGGAACTTAGGTTGTTCCCATCTTTTAGCAATTGTGGGTTATGCTCCACTGAACATGAGTGTGCAAAATATCTGTTACTATCCTTGCTTTCAGTCCTTCCGTATATATTCCTAGTAGTAGTTTTGCTGGATGAGAGGACAGTTCTATATTTAGCTTCTTGAGGGAACACCAAATCATCCTCTGCAAAGGCAACACCATTTACATCCTCACCAACAGTGAAGGAAGGTTCATATTTCTCCACATCCTCTCTAGTGCATAGTTTTCTGTTTGTTTGTTTTTTAAATAATTACAGTTCTGTAAGTCATGAAGTGTAATCTCATTGTAGTTCTGATTTGCATTTTCATAATAACTGGTGATACTGAGCATCTTTTCATGTGTGATTTTGGCCATTTGTATTTCCTCTTTTGAAAAATGTCTATTCAAGTCTTTTGCCCATTTTAAAATTAGTTTTTTTGTCATTTTGTTATTGAGTTATGTTATCTCTTTGTATACCTACATAAATGTGTATATTTTAAAGATGCTTTGATTACATAAATGTTACACAAAAATTACAGGGATTTCCATGTCCCCCACCTCCCACACCGCCCATAACATCCCACATAAACATCTTTCATTAGTGTGGCACATCACCTGCAATGGATATTCAAATCCTGGGGCTTTGCCACTAATCATGGACCATAGCTCACATTGTAGACCACACTCTCTCCCACACAGTTCTGCATGTTATATGCTGACATAAAATGGCCTATATCTGTCATTGTAATGTCACTCAGGATAATTCCCAAGTCCTGAAAAAACACCTGTATAACAACTGCTTTTCCCTTCCCTGCCCCAAAAGCATCTGGTTGCCACTGGCTCCACCTCACTGTTGTAATTCTTCCATTGCTTGAATCACATTATGTCAACAACAGAATACCATTAAGTCCACTTTGGTCCATAGCTATTCCCCCAATCCTGAGGAGTTCGGGATGGTGATGTCCACTCCACCTCCAAGTGAGAGGGGGCTTATATCCCATGGACACGGTGGATGGGATTATCCTGCCTGCAGCTGCAGGCTCTCTCCATTCCCTGAGATGGCCGTTGTCCATCATTGTCTCCTCACCAGTTGACTTGGGTGAGTCCATTGAGCTGTAGAGTAGGAGTTGCAGCTCCTTTGAAATTCCAGGCACAGCTGGCACATGGGCAGGCCAGAGGCTCCAGTCTCTGGAAGTACACCTACAAACTCCAGCCTCACATATAGGTTTGAATAGAATGGACTGATGGACCATGTGCAGGGAGGACTTATTTGAGTCCAACTCTGTCACTCTTAGGAGCACAGATTCTAAAGTAGAGCCCACGGATTAGGCACCAATCTCTGGAGCTATCCTCCCTTATATAGGACCTGGGTGTCCCCAGAGCTCTCAGGAACCCCTCTTTGTGGGATGATATCCACTTTGGTGTTTTATGAGATCCTACTGAGGTTTGCATAAGCATTACCTCTGGGATGATCTCCCGACACTCTTTGAAGTCTCTTAGCCACATGAACTCATTTCTCTTTACCTTTTCCCCCTTTTATTCAAGGTCTTTTTCCAGTCATATTGCCAGTTGGCACTTGGTATTAATCCCTCTTTGCCAGGGAGGCTCATCCCCAGGAGTCATATCCCACACTGGGGGGAAGGTAATGCATTCATATGCTGAGTTTGGCTTAGAGAGAGGCCACATTTAAGCAACAAGGAAGCTCTTAGGTGGCAACCCTTAGGCACCCCATAACAGTAAGCTAAGTTTCTATTACAAGAGCAAAGACTCATAAGGCTAGTCATCAATAACAAGAACCCATCAGTGGACATTCCTCCTTTGCCAGACACTGCCCCTACACTCAGGGGACTGTTGCTGCTCCCTTGGAGAATGTGGCAGAGCTCTCCAGGCTGGGAATTCAGTATTCCCTCATTTATTTAGTGATTGTCTACCCACTGTAACTATGCCCCATCATTTGATCATTTGAACAATTTTATATATCTTTCATGTATATTCAAGTGAACTTCCTTCCATGAGACCCCCATTCCAGACACCCCCCAACAATGATCCTCTCCTGCCCCCTCTGTAACCTTTCTGTGATCCAAACCTTCCTTGAAGATGAAGCCCATATAATAGTCAAATGCAATTAATGGGAAAATGAACTAATAAAGATAAGTTTAAATATAAGAGATAAAATACATGGAAACTTAAAAAGTACACTAGAAATAAAATAAAATTAAAGGATTGGGATATTCCAAAAATGGGAAAATACAGAAAAAATTTTTTTTAATTTAACATTTTTCCTTTTATTACTGCATTATCAGGTGTCCAGTCTGTACTGTGGCACCTGCTCCCTTTCACTCCCCAGTGTCTCCCAAATTTTCATTTGATTTCCAAAGAAGTTTTAGGTCACAGCAAAGTCACACACAGAATACTAAAAACTCCCATATACCCAACCTCCTTCCCCTTTCCTCACCCCATATAAAAATCTTTTTTATGTGGATAGTAGCATTGTTATAACTGTTATACAGATAGTGAAGCATAGCTACTAAACATTGTCAATGGTTTACTGTATAGTTTACAATTTAGATGGTACAGTTTAATAATTTTCAATGATATTTACCATGTCCTGTGTCCATTAATGTAAGGTAATGAAAAACATTTCCCATGACCACTAAATACCCCCTGTTTGATCTTTTCTGTTCCTTCCTCCCCCTCCCCCTGGCACACATGACCCTCCCCTGTCTTGACTCATTGGATGACAAGATTCATAGTTTCATGCAACAAGAGGTCTTGACATGCTGATTATCCTATCCTATTAGGATCCACCCTTGTGCCTAAGAGACACCCACCTGTCTGTTTCTGGGTGGATCGGTCCTCCTGAAGATGAGGGCCCATCTCCTTCCCACTCACCGTGTGGGTCTCCACTCTCCGACAGAACACATTATGACAGGATGAACACTCATACACTTCTCAGAAGCCTACTCCAGATGCACCCCTTCCTGAATGCCCCCCAACAGACACCCTAAACCAGTGATACTACCTTGTCATACTGGCATAAGAGCATTCCTACCCCTGCACTTTCAACATCATACCCACAAATCCCATGTTCACCTAGTCCCCCTCCCATCTCTCCCCCCAGTATCCTGGATATTCTAACCCACCCTTCCTAATCTAACCACCTGTCAAACCTGCACCACCAACATGGAAATAAATCCTATGTTGGATATGTGGTTACTGTAGATTTTTTCCCATTGAGTAGGCTTCCTTTTAACCTTCTTTAAAAAATTATTTGAAACGCAAAAGTGTTTAATTCTCAGGATGTCCCAAGTCTTATTTATCTATTTTTCTTTCATTGCCTGTATTATAGGTGTAACTTCTAAGAAACCACAACCTACGAGAAGATCTTATAATTGTTTCCCTACAATTTTCTTTTAAGAGTTTTATGGTTTTAGTTTTTACATTTATGTCCTTGACCTATTTTGAGTTAATTTTTGTATAAGGTGTGCAATAGGGATCATTTTCTTTCTTTGAGAGATGAGTATCAATTTTTCCTGACATCATTTATTGAATAGGCTGCTTTGACTCAGCTGGGATGATTTCATAAAAATCACTTGATAGTAGTTGTGAGGGTCTATTTCAGAGGTCTTAATTCAGTCCCATTGATCAATCTGTCTATCTTTACACCAGTACATGCTTTCTTGTTTGTGAGTCCTTCAACTTCATTCTTCTTTTTAAATATAGCTTTGGCTATTCAGATGCTCTATCCTTCCAGATAAATATAATAATTGGATTTTCCTATTTTACAAAGAAGGCTGTTGGAATTTGTATCAGGATTGCATTAAATCTATAGATCAGTTTGGGTAAAACTGGCCTCTTAGTGATATTTAGTCTTCCAACCAATGAACATGGAAAGCCATCAATTTATTGCAGTTTTCTTTGGTTTCTTTTAACAATGTTTTGTAGTTTTCTGAAAACACGTCTTTTGTGTCCTTGGTTGTTTATTCCTAAATATTTTACTCTTTTAGTTACCATTGTAAATGGAATTTTTTTCCTAACTTCCTCTTCAGTTTGTTCATTAGTAGTGTATAGAGCCTCAATTGACTTTTTGTATATTAATCTTGTATTCTGCCACTTTGCTGAAAGTGTCTATTAATTCTAGTAGTTTTATTGTAGATTTTTCAGGATTTTCTAAGACAGGATCATATCATCAGGGAATAGTAAAAGTTTTACTTCTTCCTTTCCTATTTGGGTGCCTTTTATTTCTTTTACTTGCCTAATTGCTCAAGCTAGAACATCTAGCACAATATCAACTAACAGCATAAGTAGAGGACATCCTTGTTTTTTCCCAATCTCAGTGGGAAAAATGGCCTTTCACCATTCAATACAAAGTTAGCCATGGATTTTTTACATATGCCCTTTATCATATTGAGAAAGTTTTCTTCTATTCCTAT
>JAKSZT010050948.1:5222534-5239228 GCA_026826555.1 Tolypeutes matacus
ATGAGACTGATGAATGCCAAAGACCAAGAGAGAATTCTGAAAGCTGCAAAACAAAAGCAACATGTTACATACAAGGGAAACCCAATGAGACTAAGTGCTGAATTCTCATTAGAAAGCAGGGAGACAAAAAGGCAATAGGCAATGGGATTATATAATTAAAGTGCTAAAAGAAAATAATTGCCAACCAGGATTTTATATCCAGTTTGTGATGAATAGGATCATGTGTCATCTTGGCCAAGAAATATGGCCAGGTGTTTGGTCAATCAAGCATAGCTAAATTGCTACTGTGAGGACATTTTATGAACTTAAATCATCAGTTATTTGATTACATCTCTGGCTGACTACATCTACAATCAACTGAGGAGATTGCATTCAGCAACAAGAGAAATCTCATCCAATCATCTGAAGGCTTTAAAAGGAGAAGTGATTTCAGCAGTCAGAGAATTCCCAACTCTACTTCAGAAGCCAACTTCTCCTGAGGTCCATCAATTACCCTCATTGAAGTACCAGGCTTGCAGTCTGCTCTACAGAATTTGGACCTGTGAATCCCCATGGTGGAATGAGACAATTTTAGAAAATTTCATAATATTCACAGATATCCCCTATCAGTTATGTTTCCCTATAGAACCCTGACTAATATACAGTTGAAATTAAGTTACCAAATCAATCTTGATTGTTATATATTTGGGATATTAAACTTAATCCCCCTATAACCACAAAACAAACATCTGAAAAATATACACGGAAAGAAATGACTGAAAATGGTTCAATAAAAAAATCAAATCAATATGAAAGTAGGGAGTAATGGAGGAATTGAGGGATACAAAATATTTAAGACTTAAAAAAATAAATGGCATAACTATACTATATTTCAAAGAAGTTTTGAAAAATCATGACGGGACTTCTCTGTTTCCTCCTGTGAGATATCATTGTCTTGTCCATTTCCCAGACATTACTGCCATGCTGAATAAGAGGGACACAGAGTATGTAGATGATTGACTTAAAGAAGAAAGTGTAGAAGGCTTGCTTTCTTAATGCACAGCTTCACTTTCTGATTTAAAGATGGGAAAAGGGATATATTATTACGATCTCTGTTTTGTCAAAGGTATAAACCTACTCAAAAGAAACTGGGCACAACTGTAAGTAAGAAATGAAAATATGAGAGCTATCTTTCCCTCAGCATTGTAGAAGCTAATAATGTAACTTATTATGCTTTAAGCAACAGAACACTTTCTTATAGTACTGTGATATCACTTAAGTTGAGGCATCACTTTGAGTTCAGACATGCAGAGTTACAGAAAAAAGGAATTGGATATTTTAAATGTTAACATTATGAACTCTTTCAAAGCTATATATATATATATATATATATATAGTGGGTAAAAATCAAAATTTTCACAATACATACCAACATTTGCAAAATGATATATAAATATATATGCATATATGTGCATATGCTTACAAAAATGTTATTTATGTATATATATATAAATATATTTTAAGAGGTGCTTAGATTGTGAACTGTGGTCTATGGTCAAAGCCATATATTTTTACAGGTTTTCAAGCCAGAAATGTAGAAGCCATTAAAACCATTCTAGGTTTTAATTTCTGATAAGGGAAATATAGATAGCTATAACCCACATAAACACCAAACTCTTTGGGATCCTCAATATTTTGTTAGAAGTGCAGAGGGATTTTGAGACCAAAAAGTGAGGAGAAACCACTGAGGTTTATCCAGAGCATGGATTAGTCCATTTCTTGTGATGACCTTGCAAGAAGCCATTGTTATGTAACTCTAAACCCCTAGATTAGTCCCACAGTCTTAAATTTGTGGTCTGATAACCCAGAAAGCTGTTTTTGGTGACCTGAGAGACTAGGATTGATCTTAGCCTGTTTATTTTTCATTCTTTTGGATTCTTTACTTATTTTATTATTTTTTCTTTTTGTCCTTATTCTTTTTCTCAGATTTTCTTTTATTCTTTGTTTTTTTGTAATTTTAAAAAAAAACTCTTTTACTTTCTTTAGCCTGTTCCTTTTTTAAAAACTCTTTTCTTTTTTCTTTTCTTCCTGTTTATTTTTTAATTTTATTTCTTAAATTTTTAGCTTTTGTACATATTTTTTTCTCTAGAATTTGCTTTTCTAAAATAAGATCATTTTATTCAGTGAGACTTTGGAAAAGTTTGTGTTTTTGGTTATTTTGATCAACTTGTCACCCAGTTTTTCCCATTTGAAAGTCTACCTAGGGTCACTAGGTCTTCAGCCCAGCAGAAATCCAACATGCTCCAGGCTCTTTCAGCCATGTGTTCTGAAAAGGAGACCCACATTGGGAATTCCTGGTTCCTCAGAACTATTGGAAAGAGTGGCTTTTCCATGGTGAAATTAGCACAGCATATCCTCAATGACCATGAGGTCATCATAAATACCATCCACAAAAATTAACATAACTCTGCCAGTCTCCAAAGACCCTCCTGAGAGGTGAGTATACTGAAGGTCTTGAAACATCCAAATGTAAGAAAGTTTTTTGACGTCATCAAAAATGACAAAATACTATCTCATGATGGAGGATGGTAGTGAGGAGAACTCTGAATATCTGGTGGCTCAAGGCTCAGTGGAAGAATAGGAAGCCTGAACCAAATTCTCTCAGGCCGTATCTGCTTTTCAATATTGCCACCAAAAATGTATTGCCCACAGGGATTTAAAGACAGAAACCTGCTGCTGGATGCTGATGGGAATTTCAATTTTGCCAATTTTGGCTTGGATGCTGATGAGAATATCAAACATGCAGATTTTGTTAGAAGCAAAAATTTTACCAGTGACAAGAGCTGGAAACATTGTATGGCAGTGTCCATTATTCCACATCAGAAATCTTTCAGGAACAAATGTATGATAGGCCTCCTAGCAATGTCTGGAGCCTGGGAGTGATTCTCTGTACCATGGTGAGTGGGGATCTAACTTTCAATTCAATGAGCTTCATGACCTGTGGAGGCAGGTACTCAATTGGGAGTCTATGTTCCAGTGTAACTGTTTTTAGACTGTAAATCTTATTAAAAAATGACTTACCATAGATCCTTGTAAGAGAACAATATTACAGCATATAATGAGTGATCCATGTGTAAATGTGGGCTATGAATATGAAGAATTGAAGCCTTATATGGAACCCCTACTGGATTCCCAGGACCCCCACTGGACAGCATTGATGATGTCCATATGATACAGCTTAGAAGAGGAAAAGGATTCAGTGACTCATGAAAAGCATAATGAAGTCATGGTAACTTCTCTCTTGAGCTACAACAGACAGGAGCAGGAGGGCTCCATGATTATCCTGCAGGCCCAGCCCTTGCCTGATCAGAAATACACACTCCTTCCCCACACCACATGAAAGAGCACAGCATGCCTGCCAAGTCCATGACACAAAGATACAGTGAACCTACAATTCTCCCCTCTGATTCCTTATCCAAAAACACTAAGGAATGCAGGGAGTTCAAGTTCCCTGAGAAGTACCAGAGTTCTGGGAGGAAGGCCTGGAGCATGGCCACTATTGCTGCCTGCCCTTTGCCAGGCCAGGAAGGAGTGAAACCCACCTCTGTACCTTCCAGGCCCAACCTCTCCACCAGCACTGGTGAACCCTACAATATTCCTCTTCTGGAGAAGAGCAGCCTTAGCCAGGCCTTCATTCAGAAGGGCAGAGAAAGACAAAGCAGACTAGAGTGGGGGGTATCTAAGAATTGTACTTCATCTACTGAGTCCCTGGCTGTGTCCCAAATGCACCAGCAGCCCTGATGGCCTTGGTGCAGCCCAACCAGGCCTCTGGGCTGTTCCCCAGGTAGAATCACTGGGAAGACCCCCACCTTGACCCTGGGGCCTCCCACTCTGCCAACATCAGCTGCAGTGAAAGTGGAGGCCCTGAAGAAAGCAACTGCCCCTAGCTGTTGCCAAGGGAAGCTCCACCCATAGGGGCAACACCAAGTTAGGGGTGAGACAGCAGAATTTGCCCTGTCGGAAGAGGCCAGCCTTCCCTTCTGGCAAGAGTCAGGGCCAGCAAGGGATATTATTAGGCACTTCATGATGCTTATTTGAGGTAATATATGCTTGGGTTGTGCCAGCAGGAAGACCAAATGGGAGAGGAAATAACAAGGAAGCACTCAGGAGGCCCAGCAATGCTCAAAGAACTTTAAATGAGGGATGAATATCATGAGCTTCCTGGAGCACCAAAAGATGATGCAGGAGATCTGCAAGGTGCTCAATGCACTTGGCTGTCACCTGACTGAATGCTATGGGCTGCTGTGCATGTGCAGCACACCAGGCCAGGAGGACTTCCTTCAGTGCAGTAGGGAGTTGTGGAGATTTTCATGTGGGGTCTCCATGGGTTCCAAGTAAAAAGGTTATCTTGGAGCTCCAGGGACTTTTAAGCATTGATGCCAAACTAAAAAAACTGCTTCAGCTTTAAGCAGCACCCCAGGAGCAGATAGGTCAACCTCAGAAGGTGCCTGCAGACACTCACTTCCAGACAGCCTCTCTTTGCACCACCTGGGTAGAATTTGAGAGACTTCACTGGTTCCCTTGGGTCACTGCTACCCTCTCCTGTCCTTCTCCTGTCCTGGTGATGAGGGTCTGTGGCTGTCATCTTGACTCCCACATGTCTTCTGGAAGCCTGTTAAAGCAAAAGCTCTTTTGTTAGTTTAGTGGTAATAGTTTTGCAGGCCATGAAGGTGCTTGAATCCTCCTCAGAGGAACCCCACTGAGACCCCACCATGGCATCCACACACCTTCATTCTGCCCTATGTATGGTCCTTCAGCCCATTGTGTCCATGTCTCAGCATCATATATTGGTTGGTTTTTCAGGTCCCAGTCATGACAGTTTGTGTTTAGCACCTGCAAATCTCCTGTATCATCTCTGTGGGTTTCATGGAGTTCTTGGTCTTCATCTTCCATGGTAAGTGTAGTGAGACTGCCTTGGCTTCCTGTGGATTATCTCCCCTATGTATTTGCTTGGAGGTTCATTGAGGTTCCTTCTGGAAACCTTGACACATATATGTCTGCACTTAACATTGAAGAAGTTCCTTTTGGTCCCTGCTGGCCACACTTGTTGCTAGAGAAAAGAGGCTGGGGACCCACTGCAGGGAAAATTTTCCTCATCTCCTATTTGTGGGAGCTGCCATAGGTGGATAGAACTCTGTTTGAACTCAGCTTAGGGAGAAATGGTTCTTTTGGGGATTCTATCCCTGCTGCTGCTGTTGTGAGGGAGGTGAGGCCATGTGGCCATGATGCAGGGCTTGCAGGTTCACAGCCTTTCCATTTTGCCTCTGTGGGGCCCATTCCAGGGAAACTGATGGGCTGCTGTGAGCTGTGCTGTGAGCTGTCTTTGATTCCTGCTGCTAGTGAGTGTTTCTGGGAAATGGCAGTAAAATCAGAAATCAGTTGTGTATCTATAACCCTGCAATAAATAGTCTAAAAAAGAAATTAAAAAAGCAATTCCATATACAATATCATTTGGAAGAATAAAATCTTGAAAATAAATTTTAACAAGGAAATTAAAGATTTACATTCTAGATACTACAAAATATTCTTGTATAACATTAAAGACCTAAATAAGTGTAGGGACAAGCTGTGTTCATGGATAGGAAATTTCCTACTATATGATGTCTGTACTACTCAAAGCAATATATGGGTTCAATATAATTTCTATCAAAACTCCAAAAGTTTATTTTAGAATTAAAAATACAGATCTTCAAATTGATTTGAAATTGCAAGAACTTCTGTGTAGTCAAGACAATTTTACAAAAGAAGAATCAAGTTGGAAGACTAACAATTCCATATTTCAATACTTACTACAAATCTAAAGTAATCCAAACAGTGTTATATTGCCCTAAGGACAGACATATAGATCAAAGGAATAGAATTGATGATTTAGAAATAAAGTCATACACTATGGCATAATGGATATTTGAAAAGGGTATCAAGTCCACTCAATGGGAGAAGAACGACCTCTTTAAGAAATTGCTATTGGAGAACTGCATTTCCAATTATAAAAATGAAGATGGATTCCTACTTTATACCACAAACAAAAGTTAACTCATAATGAACCACTAACCTAAATATATGACCTACATCCATAAAACTTAGAGGAAAATGTAGGAATAAATGTAAATGGCCTTATATTTAGTAATGGATGTGATATCAAAAGCACAAGCAAAAGAAAACGATGTTAAATGGAATGAGGAAGAACACACCCATTTCCTCAGGGAACAGCGACCTCAACACCAGCACAAACCAAACAAGGAAGTCCCAAATGTTGGGCAGGACCAGCCTTGGTCTCCCTCCAGAATGGCAAAGACAATTCATTACAGTTGCTTTCACTAAAATTTCCAAGGAGGACAAAGAAAATGAGTGACATGGAGCCTGTAAAGATGATATGGGAGATGAGCATGTGCTGGACACAAACAGTTGTATGCAGGACCTGAAAAACTGTTTCATGCTTCTGGGCATGAGGGGCATGCTGGGCTGGAGGACTTCAGGCAGTGGAGGATAGAGGTGGGCAGCTGCTGTGGTGAGGTCTCAGCAGGGCTTACCTGCAGAGGACATCCTCACCTACAAGACCTTCAAAAGCATTGCCTCCTAAGTATCTAAGTGACTTCATCTTCTAAAGGTGAATGGAACTGCCTGGGAGACCATAGAAGGGACCTGAAGACCCTCACTGCCAGGTGGCCATTGTCCCCACCTACAGGGCTGCAGAGACTGGACTGATGGTTTAGCCTGGGGCACTGCTAAGGTTCCTGCTCCTGCCTTTCTCCAACTTTTCCTGTTTCTAGGAGTATGGACTTGATTCTGGAGAAATAAAATGAATTCATATGAGACTACAGTCTGCTTATACAAAGCTGGCTATAGCAAGGTGTCAGCAGCCATCTCTTTTGGCAGAGACCCCTATGTAGCCAGGGCCAAGGGGAAGCTTCACAGTGAACAGCAAGATGGCTTAGGTGTGCTCCAAGGGAGGTTGTTGACAGTGAAACTGGAGGGGAGCTAACTGAAAGGCATCTTATGTGATTGTTTGGGGAACTTATTTGGCTTCCCCTGGTAGGCACTATTTTTAAGGGTTGGTGTCTGCAGGAGGCTGAAAACAGAGTAGCTGGTTGTCATAAACCAAATTCCTCCCCTCCTGGCCCTGATGCTTATATAGATTTTAGGCCTCACTTCTTTTCCTGCCCAAATATTCCCGCTCTCCACCCTGTCCCCAATAGGTGTGCATGAAAGTGGAGGAGGGGAAGGGGCAACAGGACTCCCCCATAAAACAGGTTACACATAGAATTTCCTCTAAACTAAAAAAAATTACAAGTATAAAATTCCAGTGTCTACTTTTTTCTTCATCTCCATGTAGAAAGTAGAGACTAGATCTCTGGGTTTTTTTTCCCAGTGTAACACAACAATATTTTATTTCTTGTTCCCACAATGTCTATAACAGGTCTGGGGATCTCTGCAGAGCAGCTGAGATTTCCATGTGGGGGTTCAACATTCCAGCTGCTTTGTTCTTGTTCTCCTCTCTTTATGTGCTTCGAAAGATGAGGTAGAGAGCTTTAGTCTTGCACCAGCAAATACCTCAGCCCAGAAGTGGCACTTTTGCTCACAAACCATTGCCCCAAATTATCTCATGTCCAGTCTAAAGGCTAGGAGCAGGTAAGCATAACCATTTACTCTTTTACTGTTTACCATAATCCAAGTTCTATGAGGGTATGCATTTTGTCTCATTCACTGCTGTATCTTTAATTGTCTAGGATAGTTTCTGGAATATAGTAGGTCCTCATTAAACTGAATGAATGAATATCATGCCAGGAAGAAATCTACAAATCCTGAGAGAAGAGACAAGAGTCCCCAGGGTCTAAGGCTGAGAAGGTTTTGGTTAAGAGTTATGTGGCCCAGATCTTCAGAGCTGGCTGTGCTCAAGAGATATATTTGGTATAGTTCATCTTGGGGGATAAAATAGAATCATTGTTGAGACCTCAAGACCAATCCCACTAAGTGGGAGCTGGTAACTTAAGGTTTAGAATATATCAGAGAAAAAGGAATAATTAATGTAAGCAATCTGTACATTAGCCAGGCAGGAGAGAGAAACATACAGTGTGACAAAGGATGACCCTTCTAGTTATAGCTCGGTTGGCTCTCCTGACTTACCCCATAAAGCAATGACACCAAGAACCCAATCAACTTAGCATAACCAGCACCACCAACACTAAGTTTGTAAATGAAGCTGCCATAGCCATCAGCTTCTTCAAAGTAGGGCAGCCCACCACATCACCAGCAGAAAGAGAAAGAAATGCTTATCAACTAAGCATGTACTATGGCCCAGGCCTTGTGTGAGATAATTTCTTTTTCATCAATTCATCTAACACTGAGAATTAGGTGTTATGCCTATTTCATAAAGATGATAGAGTGTTTCAATGATCAAGAAATAGGAATATTTTATAAATCAGAAATAGATACAATGTCATCTAGGCTGATTAGGCAGGTATAACATACAAATTAGTTCTGCTAATCCTGCCTTCAGGCCTTTCTGACTGATAAAGCCAAGTGAAAGCCAACAGAAGTAATGTTACTCTCTAGCTGTGGGGTCTTCAGCAAGTCACTGTAAATCTTTGTATCTTAATTTCCTCATTTAATAAATAAGAGATTTGGAAAAGCTGAAAATGAGAATTTTTTAGGAAGTACCAGGTATTGAACTCAGGACCTTGTACATGGGAAGCAGGCACTCAACCACTGAGCTACATCTTTTCCCCCAGAAATTTTTGGAAATGGAAAACCATGTGGAGACTTAGGCCTCATAAAGACTTTTACATGATAGAAATGGGGAGGCATAGAGGATTTTCACCAATAACTGACACAATCAGATGTATGTTTTAATGAGATCACTGACTATATTAATAGAAAATGTTAGAGTGGCAAGGGCAGAGAAGGCGGATATTAGGAAACATTGCCATAATCCAGATGTTGCTTGACTGGACCAGTGAACCAGTGGTGGAAGGAGGGGTGTGCCCATGTGGCTGGCAGGTTGCAACTGGTGCATTGACCATAAGCTGGCCTGATTTATGATGGACCTCCAGCAGGGCTCTGCCTACCAAGCTAAGTAAGGCATACATACTTATCCCCAGCTCTTTTCCCTGGCCTGTTTCCAGCTACTACCAGTAGAATCAAATAACAGAGTCATAAAACTAATATAAGGTTTATGTTAATATGTACTAGAGATGAGGAAACAACGGAAAAGAATGTTATCCATTCATGGGTTTTAGTAACAGGTAAACAAACTAACTCAAGTTGATTTTGACAGAAGAGGATTTTATAATGATATTGTGTACCTTGCAAAATTATGAGACTGGATAAAGAATTAGGTTCTATGAAACTCAGAATTCATGCTACAATGCCATGGCACAACTCATGTAATGAGAACATGCTCACCACTTTCACTAAGCAAAAGATTCTAAGATTATGCCAAAGCATACCACTAGCTCTGGATTCTGACACCATTACTACACCATTAGTCCAACGGCACTAGAACTCAATCTGAATGAAGTTTCCTGATATCTAGCTTTCTGAGTCACTGGATTCTGTTTCCAATGCTGAATCTGATTAATGGAATGTCCACCACTTTACCATGCCCTCCCTTCATGGGAATCTAGGAAGGTAAGTGCTTTGCACTTTCACCCCCATTTAGGAGAGGCATTCACTGCCTCCCATTGTGGTTAACAAAGTTGGGAAATCTCAAATCTAAATTGGGTTGCAGATGATAAGCAGACTAAATATAACAAGTATCCTTTAGGAAAAGTATGTAAGAGTGGAACTAGTGAATGTCATTTGAATATGAAATGAACATAACATTTTCCTTTTTTGGCACTAATCTATGCTATCAGAAGGAAATTCTGAAAGGAAAGTTATAAAGAACATTTCAGTCTTTCTTTTTATGAGTTAGCCTCCTGAGAAATATGTTAAATGATAACACTTGTTTGGATGTTTGTATAAATATTATTGTCAAAAGCATGCTAAAATTTATATGAAAAGTGAAATTATATATATATATACTGAAGGGAGAAATAGACATCTTTATAATAATTGTTTGAGACTTCAACACCCCACTCACATCATTAGAGAGAACAACTAGACAGAAGATCAACAAAAAAACTGAGAACTTCAACAATATGATAAATGAGTTAGACCTAACAGACATATACAGAACACTGCATCCAATCTCAGCAGGTTATTCTTAAGCATGTGGGTGATATTGGTAAAGATGCCTGTTTGGGGCCCTATTAACATGCTGCCAAATGAAGGAGTTGGGAGAGAGGATCTTGAGGTACCAGCTCTAGAATTCTCTGGTTTTACCTGGGCATTGCCTGATTGTCATTTTCCTATTACTCTACACTGCCTATATGGGTGAAATATTAATTTCATTAAGTCTTATTGGGCCCCTCTTCTAACTTTTATCAATATTACTATTATCCTTCTTCCTTTCTCACATCTTTTGATTCCTCTGGCCCTAACCATTTGACTTCAAGGGAACATAGAAAGAAGCAAGGAAAAAAAAATATGAAGAAAAAAATGTCTAAAAGAAAACTTAACACACACGCAGAACCACCAGCTAAATATAACTCTAGATCAGAGAGAGAAGCTAATCAACTGAATGAACCCATCAAGAAAAAATGATGACTATAGGACAATAAAAAATTACAAACCACAATGAGAAACAGGAAGACATGGACCAGTCCAATGAACAAATTAAAAACCAGGAAGAGCTGCATAATATCAAACAACTAATCAAGCTTTCCAAACAAATATCATGGAACAACTTAAAGAAGTGAAGGAAGAGCTTAAAGATATAAAGAAGACACTGGGAAAACATACAGAAGAAATTGTAAACATACACAAAAAGATAATGGATATGATGGTGATGAATGGCACAATCCAAAAAATCAAAAAAGATGCTGGATTCACATAACAGATTTGAAAAGGCAGAAGAAAGAATTAAGGATGTGGAAGACAATACATCTGAAATCAAACAGATAGAAGAACAGATCGACAAAAAGATAGAAAAAATCCTTTGAGGTCTCAGGGATTTAACCGACCACACAAAATGCACAAACATACGCATTATGGGAATCCCAGAAGGAGAAGAGAAGGGAAAGGGAACAGAAGGAGTGTTGCAGGAAATAATGGCTGAAAACTTCCCAACCCTATTGATAGAGATGGATGTGCAGAACCAGGAAGCACAGTGCACACAAAACAGTATAAACCCCAACAGATGAACTCCAAGACATATACTTGTGAAAATGTCCAATGCTCAAGACAAAGAGAAAATACTCAAGGCAGCAAGAGAAAAGAGAACCATCACATACAAGGGAAGCACAATTCGGTTAACTGCTGATTTCTCATCTGAAACTGTGGAGGCAAGAAGACAGTGGTATGACATAGTCAAAGTATTAAATGAAAAACACTTCCAGCCATGAATTCTCTATCCAGCAAAACTGGCATTCAAAAATGACGGAGAGTTCAAAATATTCACAGATTAATAGAAATTAAGAAAATATGTCAATAAGAAACCTGCACTTCAAGAAATACTAAAGGAAGTTATACAAGTTGAAAGGAAAAAACAAGGGGAGAGTTTTGGAGGAGAGTTTAAAAAAAACTAAAAAGACAAACACAGAAACAAAACAACATATGACATACATTAACCCAAAGTAAAAATGGCTGAAGTAAGAAATTCATTGTGAGTAATAACACTGAATGATAATGGATTAAATTCACCAGTCAAGAGACGCAGATTTGCAGAATGAATAAGGAAATATGATCCATCTATATGCTGTCTACAACAAACACACTTTCGACCCAGGGATTCAAGGAGGCTGAAAGCGAATGGCTGGAAATCAATTTTACAAGCTAACAATAGCCAAGAAAAGGCAGGAGTAGCTATTCTAATATCAGACACAATAGACTTTAAATGCAAAACTATTGTAAGAGACAAAGATGGACACTATATATTAGTAATAGGGGTAATCTCTCAAGAAGTGAGAACTATCATAAACATGTATGCATTTAATCAGGATGCCTCAAAATACATGAGGCAAACTCTGGAAAAATTAAGTGGAGAAATAAATGCCCCTACAATTATAGCGGGGGACTTTAATACACCATTATCATCATTAGACAGAACATCTAGACAGAGAATCAATAAAGAAACAAAGGCTCTCAAAAATACATTAGAGGACCTGGACTTAAGAGACATTTACAGAACACTACACCCAAATGCAGTAGTATTTACATTCTTCTACAATGCACATGGATCATATTTCAAGATAGACCATATGTTAGGCCACAGAACAACTCTCAATGAATTCTGAAAGATTGAGATTATACAAAGTAATTCCTCTGACCACAAAGGAATGAAATTGGAAATCACTAAGGGCCAGAGAAACAGGTTAGGCACAAGGATATGGAAGTTAAACAACACACAATTAAACAAATAGTGGGTCAAGGAGGAAATCTCAAAAGAAATCAGTAACTACCTTGAAATTAATGAAAACAACAGCACAGCAAATCAAAATCTATAAGATGCAGCAAAAGCATTCCTGAGAGGGACGTTCATAGCCATAAATACATATAATAAAAAAGAAGAAAGAGCAAAATTCAATACCTAACTGGACACTTGGAGGAATTGGAAAAACAACAACAAACTAAACCTAAAGGAAGTAGAAAGAAGGAAATAACAAAGATGAGAGCAGAACTAAATGAAATAGAGAATAAGAAAGCACTAGAAACAATAAACAAAGCCAAAAGCTGGTTCTTCGAGAATATCAATAAAATTGACAAACCCTTAACCAGACTAATGAAAAAAAAAGAGAGAACAGATGTAAATACACAAAATAAGGTATGACCAAGGGAATATCACTACTGACCCCACAGAAATAAAGAGTATCATAAGAGGATACTTTGAAAAAGTATATGCCAACAAGAATGATAATTTAGAGGAAATAGACAAGTTTCTAGAAACTCACAAACAGCCTACATTGATGAAAGAAGAAATTGATAAACTCAACAGTCCAATTACAAGTAAAGAGATAAAATCAGTCTTCAAAAACCTCCCAACTAAGAAGAGCCCAGGACTAGATGGCTTAACAGCTCAATTCTACCAAACATTCCAGAAAGAGCTAACACCAATTCTGCTTAGGTTTTTCCAAAAAATAGACGTAGGAAGAATATTGCCTAACTCATTCTACAATGCCAACATTACCCTGATACCAAAACCAAACAAGGATACCACAAGAAAGGAATATTACAGAACAATATTTCTAATGAACCTAGATGCTAAAATCCTCAACAAAATACTTGCTAATCACATTCAACAACATATCAAAAGGATTATACACCATGACCAAGTGGGTTTCATCCCGGGTATGCAAGGATGGTTCAATATAAGAAAATCAATCAATGTAATACACCACAAAAAGAGATTGAAAGAAAAAAATCACATGATCATCTCTATAGATAGAAAAAAAGCATTAGACAAAATACAGCACCCTTTCCTGTTAAAAAACACTGCAAAAGATAGCAATAGAAGGAAACTTTTTGAATAATATAAAGGGTTTATATGAAAAACACAAAGCTAACATCATCTTCAATGGTGAAATCCTAACTGTTCCCTCTGAGATCGGCAACAATACAAGGATGCCCACTATCACCACTCCTATTTAACATTGTCTTAGAAGTACTTGCTCAAGCACTGAGGCAAGAAAAGGATATAAATGGCATACAGATTGGAAAAGAAGTAAAAATTTCATTATTTGCAGATGAATAATCCTATACATAGAAAGCCCTGAGAAATCTACAACAAAGTTTCTAGAACTTATAAAGGAGTTCAGTAATGTTGCAGGCTATAAGATCAATGCTCCAAAATCAGTAGCATTTTGTACACCAATAATGAGCAATCTGAGGAGGAAATAAAAACAATATGATTTACTGTAGTAACTAAAAGAATCAAATACCTAGGAATAAATTTAATTAAAGATGTAAAGGACTTATATACAGAAAACTACCCAACACTGTTAAAGAAAATCAAGGAAGACTTAAATAAATGGAAAAATATTCCCTGTTCTTGGATAGGAAGTCTAAACATCATCAGGATGTTTATCTTACCCAATCTAATCTATAGATTTAATGCAATCCCAACAAAAATCAACACTGTATTTTTTAAGGAACTGGAAAGACTAACCACAAAATATATATGGTAAAGTAAGAGGCCCCAAATTGCCAAAGACATATTGAAAAAGAAAAATGAAGTTTGGAGGTATCACATTACCTGACTTTAAAACATACTACAAAGCTACAGTGATCAAAACTGCATGGTATTGGCACAAGGATAGACCTGCTGACCAATGGAACCAAGTTGAGAGTTCTGATATAGATCCTTGCATATACAGTCATCTGATATTCAACAAGACCAGCAAGCCCACTCAGTTGGGAGAGAATGGCCACTTTAACAGGTGGTGCTTGGAGAACTGGATATCCATACCCAAAAAAGTGAGAGAAGAATACCATCTCACACCTTATACAAAAATCAACACAAGGTGGATCAAAGATCTAAATATAAGAACCCAAACCATAAAGTCCTTGGAAGATAATGTGGGGAGGCATCTACAGGACCTTGTAATAGGAAATGGTTTCATGAACTTCATATCCAAAGCACAAACAGCAAAAGAAAAAAGAGATAAATGGGATCTCCTCAAAATAAAAAAAGTTTAGCACCTCAAAGGATGTTATTAAGAAAGTAAAGAGGGAGCCTACCCAATGGGAGAAAATATTTGGCAACCATATATCTGATAGGAGCCTAATATCCTGCATATATAAAGAAATCCTACACCTTGAAAATAAAAAGACAAACAACCCATTTAAGCAATGGGCAAGTGACCTGAAAAGACGCTTCTCCAAGGAAGAAATACAAATGGCTAAAAAGCACATGAAAAAAATGCTTGACATAGCTAGCTATTAGGGACATGCAAATCAAAACCACAATGAGATACCATCTTACAACCTTCAGAAAGGCAGCTATTAAAAAAACAGCAGACTAAAAGTGTTGGAGAGGATGTGGAAGAATAGGAAATTTCATCTACTGCTGGTGGGATTGTGGATTGGTCCAGCCACTGTGGAGTATACATTGGCGATTCCTCAGAAAACTAACAATAGATCTCCTGTATGATCCAGCAATTCCACTGCTGGGTATATTCCAAGAAGAATTGAAAGCAAAGACATGCACAGATTTATGCACTCCAATGTTCATAGCAGCATTGTTCACAATTGCCAAAAGTTGGAATCAGCCCTTGTGTCCATCAACAGATGAATGAATAAACAAAATGTTGTACATACATTCAATGGAATATGACTCAGCTGTTAGAAGGAATAATGTGCTAACACATGGAGTAACATGGATGAATCTTGAAAACTTTATGTTGAGTGAAGCAAGCCAGGCATTGAAGGATGAACAGTATATGACTTCACTGGTTTGAATTGAGGAAAGTGAGCAGTCTCTGAGAACAATTGTCTGAAAGATAGGTTAACAAGGAGAGAGAGAGAAGAGTAAGTTGTGAGCCATCACCCATATGGACATAATCTATGGTAAAGTGATAGACTATAGTTGCATATTGAAGGATAGGACAGGTGGGTAGTGATATTACTGGGTTTGGTGGTGCAGGGTTAACAGGTAGATAGATTAGGAAGAGCAGGATGGAATACCCAGGGCATGTAACTATGAATCTTGTCATCCCATGAGTCAAGACAGGGGAGTGTCATATGCTCCAGGGGTACTGGGAGGAAGGAACAGAAAAGATCAAACGGGGTATTTAGTTGTCATGGGAAATGTTTTTCAGTACCTTACAGTAATGGACACAGGACATGGTAAATATCATCAAAAATTATTAAACTGTACCATCTAAATTGTAAACTATACTATAAACCATTGACAATGTTTAGTAGCTATGTTTCACTATCTGTATAACAGTTATAACAATGCTACCATCCACAAAAATAAAAGATTTTAATATGGGGTGTGGAAGGGATGGGATGTTGGGTATATGCGAATCTCTAGTATTCCATGTGTGACTTTTCTGTGACCTAAAACTTCTTTGAAAATTAAATGAAAATTTGGGAGACCCTGGGGAATGGGAGGGGGAAGGTGTCACAGTACACAATGGGCATCCATAATGCTGTGATAAAAGGAAAAAAAATTAAAAAATAATTAAAACTTTTTTTTGTTTTTTCCCATTTTTTTGAATGTCCCAATCCTTTAATTTTATTTTATTTTTAGTTTTTTTCTGAGTTTCCTTGTATTTTATCTCTTGCATTTTAGCTTATCATTATGATTTCATTTTCCTATTAATTGTATTTGGTTATTATATGGGCTTCATCTTCACGGAAGGTTTAGATCACAGAAGGGTTACAATGGGGGCTACAGAGGATCATTGGTTGGGGGTGTCTGGGATGGGGGATTCATGGGAGTAAGTTCATCTGAATATACATGAAAGATATATAAAATTGTTCAAATGGTCGAGGGATGGGGCATGATCACAGTGGATAGACAATCACTCAATTAATGAGGGAATACTGAATTCCCAGCCTGGATGTCTCTGCCACATTCTCCATGGGAGCAGCAACAGTTCCCTGAGTGCAGG